>JAOXJJ010001100.1:20147045-20186233 GCA_025769935.1 Phoenix roebelenii | reverse complement strand
ATATAATTTAATTAAAGTTATTTCTTAAATATGTATCACTATTTTTTCTTCTTTTTGAGTCCAGCATCTAGACATGTTTTCCCAATCTGATTCTCATGTCCATGTTCATGCAACACAGCGATCATGATGGAACAAAGTAAAAGCAGTTGTTTGAACTGCAAGGAAGACATGAATTTCAAGTTCCAATCATGACTGAGCAAAGCAAAGGTAGCTGTTCTAAGGTGCTCGCAGGAGATTAATTCTGAGTTCCAACTTCTAAAGGTACATAACAAGACATTGGATGCGTTTTAGCTTGCAAGTTACCACAAGCGAGTTAATAAAACACAACCAAGTGACAGAAAAATGGTCTAATGGTATCTATTCTTACATCATAAAGCAAGGATCTTTGTAAGTTTTTCTCCACCTTATAGTGTACTGCTACGATTATCAAAAATACCCTCAAATGTACATTAAAAGCAAAGCAATCTTTGAAGATTCGTAAACAAAGAACACTAAATATATTTTTTATCTGAAAATGCTAATCAGACAATTTGATAACCAGCACTCTGTACGGCACAGTAACTCCTTCCAATAACATAATTCCTTCTCCTTCCAGTAGCATTACTCTCTTCTATTTTATAGAATCAAGGAACTCTTCTAATGCTCCCAAGCCTCCTACAATGTGATAAATTTTAGAAAAAAACAAAAGAATCATAAAAAATACTATCAATTTTTTTTAATGTTATGGAACACAATATTTGTATATATACAATTTGAGGTGCTACTGGGCTAGAATTTGATTTTGCAGTGCACAACTAACTCTACCATGACTCTAATGAAGATTATATTGAAGCTGATAAAAAGCATTGGGGAGAGTTGTAACCATTGACCTATTATGCTTAATTGAGCTGGATTTATGTTAGGGTTGATACAAAATTAATTTAAAATTTGAGTACCAAGTTCAATCTTGGCAGAAAGATCTGAATCAAGTTGAATAAGTTCATAAGAATTAATCAAGTTCACATTCAAGATGATATGAAACATGATATTATTGTATAACCAAGTTCCCAACCTTATTTAGTCATGTGTTATAGGGCTGTAGTTTCATTAGACTCCACTCAAAACTAATTACAATATTTAGTTCAACCTTGGTACGAATAATTTAAAACATTCACTAGCAAAACTAAAATATAATAAATTAATCATATTTTAAAATCAATCCATTTTATTGTTTTCCATCTTTGTTACGAAGATAGAAGAGAGAATATGGTCTGCCGAACTGAGCCGAATCATCTAGTATTTTCCGAAAAAGCCATGAACTGCTCCGAACCGGACAGTTTGGGGCGGAAGCAGTGTCAACCGCTCGGTTCGCACCGGTTTGAACTAGTTTTCCCTTTCCTAAAAGGCTTGAAATATGATTTGACAAATCAGGATAGATCGGGTCGGGGTGAACCATCCGATTCACTCCGTACCGACTTGATAGCCGATCGATACAGATTCTAGTACTGGTTTGGCTAACCTTAAAAGAGAACATAACTAGAAGCATGGATAACATAGAGCAAAAATTATACAGTATATATATTCTTCATAGCACATTAAAAGAACATTAATAAAATGTACATACCATGCATGTGAAGTATCTTTCTCTATCTCTAAAATATAAAGTTATGCTAAATAGCCTAAATCCTGCAATCATTTTGGATATCGGTTTGATTCATAATTCCTGTAGGATGATATATGGGCATTATTTTACTGGGCACTACTTTTACATCACCAAAGTACTGTGAAGGGAAACCGGTCTAACTCAGGCCCAGCATTCTGCAGATAGGCTTGAATTGTCTAAATACTATATCAAGGTACTGTGAAGGCCAATCCTGGATCAAGAAGAGAGTGGATTCAGCAAATAACAGCAGCAGTAGTAAACCAAGTTATTTTCCAATTTTTCTGATCCTTTGCTCTTAAATTAGATGGGCCAAATTGTCAGGAATTCTTGTGGTGCTAAATTTGGACATAATATTTTCATCTTATCATCAATTTTATTTTCAGTATCGTAGATATATAACTGTCCAAATTGAGGTCAATCGAGAACCGATCCCATAATTCTGGCTATTGATCTTGGACACATATGAACCTGTCTTTTCATGTTATCTTTCGGTACGTGGCAGAAACCAAACAAAAAAAGAGTTACAATAAAAGTCGGAGGCTAGGCGCAAACTCAAACAAAAAGCAAACAAGAACATGTCGCAAACAAAGACCGGAGTCAAGTACTTGGGAGACTCTTTATTTTTAATAAAGTTATGAATTTTTATATCGACCTCAATGGAGGCCAAACAAAAAAAAAAAGAGTACATTAAACTCGGCTCACTCGAGCGAAAAGAAAAAATAAAAGCGGTGAGGTAAAGGGTTTTCATTCATCGCTTTCATAGCCCATGCCGTTGCCGAGGTACCCGTTTTTTTGGATTGAAAATATGCACCTCTTCATGGAGAGCCCCACCTGCTAGGCTGCTGCTAGTGGGTAGGGTCCTCGGACTCGATCTATGACGTCAAGGCTAAGATCCAGGATAAGAAGGGCATCCCACCTGATCAACTCCATTGCCCCTCATCCATGGCTCCTTCATCATTGCTGCCACTGCTGTCGGCTTCAACATCTCTATAGACTTCAGGGTCATCGCCACCTTCACCGACATTGCCATCGTCATCGTCAAGGACGAAGAGGCAAAGAAGAAGAATGCAAGAGGAGGACCCAACAACCAGGGTGTGGGAAACTCATCGGGAATAGAGAAGCACGAAGAATGTTGGAGCTGGGAATGAAGGACTTTGTCGGAGCACCATTCGGGGGCCTAGATGTTCGAGCACTTGGGTGAAGAAATGAATAGAGCAAAAGGTAGAACATGAAGGTTAGAAACACTCTTATAAAGGAGCGCGGACAATCTTGATTGAAGCATCGGTCCAGATACCCAAGCAAATCGAGCCACATGTCACTTAGGGTGCAATGGGGCCGATTCACCGGATCACCGCATTAATGGCGTTTCGGAGTTGCTTCGCAATGATGACGTCTTGGGATGGCCCGGATCCGGCAACGCTTCAAGAAAATCGATCGACACACTTAACGCCTCTAACGAAGGTCTCGCCCTTAATCAAGGTAACTGTTCGATTTCCATCGTCCAAACCAGAATATAGCTTAGCCTCGAAAGTGGGGGATAAGTGATGCAAAAAATTTGGAACACCTCGACTTTAGGCCAGATCGATGCCCCCTGACCTCGGACATGAATCGAGGTGAACATGACTTTAGCTCCAACCAAGGAGAACCATCAGCACGCGTCAACCAGGGCTGACAGCCTTAATAACCGACAGCCTTGGCAGTCCGCAATCGTGGTAGCCCCACATTCTGCGTCAGACCTGCGCCGCATCTGCCCACGCGGACTAACTCCCGCACCACGACCGTATCACTGTTCGCTGTTTGGCATCATTGCACGTCACATCAGCCCAGATAACAACAAGACCGACTTTTCTATCTAAAAGGGGCAACCCAGAGAACTTAAGGTACGCGCATAATAAGCATTCACTATTACTTATAGAGACCACCGTCTGTTGAGATCTCTCTTCTATACTGTTGCCTTGTTATTTAAACTTAAGCATTGGAGGGTCTTCCGTCGGAAACTCTTCGGCAAGTAAACTTCTTGTAGGTTAGCCATCGGAGAAGTTTGATGCCCGATGCCTCAACTAGTCTGCTCAACCCCCCTCTACCCGACCTCAAAATTGTCTAAGCTGCACTCCCACCTCGGTCCGGATTTGGCGGCAACAACACTATTAATTTTGTATAAATAAGCTTGTACGGATTTTTTATTTTTTCCTCTAGTCTTATTATTGTTTTGTGTTACTCCCTTGCAGGTTTTATTTACTTTGCTTCATTGAACTTCACATATTACCTTCTAAATTCTAAAATATCTCTCACAAAATAAGCCTAACTCCAAGATAAACTGATGGCTTGCAATGGAAATGAATGAGAAATACATTTATACGATATAGAAAATTTTCAATTATATTTGTACAAAGTTGAAAACCACAAGTATATAAAAATTTTGAGAATTATTATATATATATTTTTTTAAAAAAATGTGTAACCGTCTATTAGATTTTTTTTATACGATTAGGTTAAAAATTTTTAGAATATACAAATTAGGCTGTTTTTTTAAATATATAGAAAAAATCATAATTTTTTTATTTACAGTCTGATGATTTGAAGATGGGAGCATCTGATTTTTATAGAATTTTCAGTCAAACTTCATAAAAATATTGAAATAAGTTTCGAGCAATAAAATTTCTAGAACTATGCCGTGGCATGGCTAGCCCATCCAAAACCCGGTACAAACTCCGAATGGGGAGAGAGTGAGAAACGGTGGGTGGAACGGAAGCAAGCAACGGAAGCAACGACTCTTTAGAGTGAGAAACTCTAAGGAGAGAGAAAGGTTTGTCAACCCAACCGCTCTCTTCGTCGGTGGTCGGTGAGCTGCTGCTGCCCGGGGTTCGGCGGCGAGGAGGGTTTGGTGCTTGTTGGTTGTGTTTACTTGTGTTGTAGGTCACCTATGGCCAGGAGGAAGGGGAAGGAGCCGATGGCTGGGTCGACGGGTCCGGCAGGGGAGCAGGCATCGGGGTCGTCGACTGAAGAAGGCAAGGACTCGACGGTGTTGGCCGCGGCGTCGATGATGAGGACGTGGGCGGAGGTTGCAGCGCAAGGCAAAGGTATGAATCCGGGGCGGAAAGGGGAGAGACCCGCTGGCCGGGCGCGGCCGGCTCCATGGGTTACTCACCGGTTGACAGAGACGGAGGTGGCTCGCTTGAGCCATCACTTCTCGTCGGTCTTTGGGCTCCCGGAGGAGCCCATTGAGGCTGCCCGCTGGGAGTGGGAAGGATTAGTTCTGGTCGGTCGGAGCCTCGGCCGGCGGGTGCTGGTCGAGTGGGTGGCCAAGGATGTGGCCGCTCGGCTGAAGAAACCAGGGGAGGTGGTGGCGGTGTCTCTAGCCGATGACCACTTTGCGCTGCGTTTCCGATCGCCGGAGGTCCGGGACCGCGCCCTGTTGGAAGAGCCCTGGGTGGTGGCGGGGCAGCTCTTAGCCATGGAGCCGTGGACGCCGGATTTTCTACCTAGGAAAAATCCGGTGAAGAGGGTGGTGGTATGGCTTCGGCTGCATGGGCTCCCTCCAGAGTATTGGTCGACGTCAACTATTCTGGAGATCGCGGCCAAGGCAGGGCGACCACTGGCAATGGATGGAGTCATAGAGGGGCGCTGAGCTATGGGTTTTGCGCGGGTCAAGGTGTCGATTGACGCTTTCGAGCCCCTCCTCCCAGGTATCCGGATACTTGGGAAGACGAAGGCCCTCTGGCAGCCGTTCATCTTCGAGAGTATCCCGGACCTCTGCATGCGGTGCGGTCGAATCGGACACCTTGAGCCAGGGTACCGATTCGGGGCTTCGGCGCCCACGGGAGGGAGCCCACCGGGGGAGGAGATCCCCGGGCTGATCTATGGCCCGTGGTTGGTGACGGCCCGTGCTCGGCAGATGCGGGAGAAAGGTCCGCCGCAGCCGCAGCCGAGGAAGACGATTGAGCCCTCAGTTGGAGCGCCTCCATCTCGGCCGCCCTCGCCGGTTGCCTCGCCTAGGCCTCCGGTGTCCCCGCCGGACCTAGAGGGTCGGCAAAAGCCAACTAAAGTGGTCCGTTGCCATTCCCCACCGACGGTGGGGGTCCCGGTTCCCGGTAGGCACGAAAAGGGCTCCCGAGTTGACACGTTCGATGACTCACTCGCGGGACGTGTGGACTCAGAAATCGGGCCGAGGCAGGTAGATGGATCCAAGAAACGGCCCAGAAATGCTGGGCCGCTACTGGATGTGGGCCGCCCGCAGGGCCAAGGACGGGCGAGCCACGGGGGAGGTCGCGGGGCACGTGAGCCCCGTGGGGTGCATGGGCGCTTTCGCGCGACGGGTTCCCAGGCCTGTCGCGCGACGGTTAGCGCGTGGCCCAGCCAAGAGCTGGGCCATGCGCGGAGGACCCTGGGAAGGCCCCTGTGGGCGGGGGGCCTTCCACTGTTTACCGCCCACTTGGGCTCTACGGGGTCGGCTAGTGGGCCTGCCATTGGGCCCGATCCGCGGGCCGAGCTGGCGGGGTCCAGTGAGCCTGGGTTCCAGTTTAGGGCCCCGGCTTTGGGGGTAGCTTTATCGTCTGAGATCCCCACTACTTTAGGCTCTCCAGTGGCAGATGTGGGACAGGGGGATGGTGCCTCGAGCGAGCTCGATTTGGGCGTCGTGACTATGACTAGCGGTCTCCCAGCTTGTGTAGACTGCCCGATGAGGGACCCTCTGGTGAGGCGAGACGCGCCTGCACTTGTGGAGCCTGGGGTA
The DNA here is from genome assembly GCA_025769935.1 of Phoenix roebelenii. NCBI lineage: Eukaryota > Viridiplantae > Streptophyta > Magnoliopsida > Arecales > Arecaceae > Phoenix > Phoenix roebelenii. The sequence goes on along the minus strand of JAOXJJ010001100.1, from coordinate 20,179,859 downwards.
GGCGACTCGAGTGCTTTTGAGGGGGCGGTGAGCAGGTCCATGGATCACTCGACGGTCGTTCAGCGGGTGCGGGCGACAGTGTTGGGAGTTGTGTCCGGGCCTAGTGTGGATGAGGGTCAGCAAGACGATCCTCATCACGAGGCGGTGATGGACCCTACGGCCCAGAGGGTGGATGTGCTTGCGGCCGACCTCTCGGACTTCTCCCCATGAGGATTCTTGCGTGGAATTGTAGAGGGGCGGCTAAGCCAGCCTTTATATTATCTTTCAGGAGGTTGGTTCAGATCCATAGTCCAGAGATCTATCTTCTCTACGAAACACGACTATCCGGTAGAGGTCTGGATGATGTATTACGGCGTTTTGAGGTTGACTGGGAGTCATATATAGTTGAATCCTAGAGGTTGTCCGGGGGCATCGTGGCTCTGTGGAAGCGGGGTGTGGCCACAGTCGATGTTTTCCATAATTGCGCCCAACAGGTCCTGATGATTATTTCGGAACCTAATGGTGCTCCATGGGTCTTGAGCGGTGTGTATGCTAGTACCGACCATCGGACCAGGAGGGTGTTGTGGGATGAGCTTACCCACTTAATCGCTCAGGGTCTTCCGATGGCGATTGTGGGTGACTTTAATTGTATCTTGGAAAGGAGTGAGAAACGTGGGGGGAGGGCGTTTACCGACACCGTGGACAGGAGGGAGTTCCGCGACTTCCTCTCGAGTAATGGCCTAGTCGATCTAGGCTTTTCCGGCTCGCAATTCACGTGGTCCAATAACCAGTCTGGTCGCGCCAGAGTGTTGGAGCGGATTGATAGGGCGGTTGCTTTCGCTGACCGGCTCATTAGATTTCCTTCCAACAGGGTTAGCCATCTACCCCGGATTGCTTCGGACCACTGTCCGTTGCTGGTCTCGACGGCATCGGGTTATAGTCACCAGTGCCCCTTCCGCTTTGAGAAGGTTTGGCTGTCTATCCCTCAATCCCGGAACATTGTCCGAGGAGCTTGGGGTCTGCCGGTTCGCGGTGACGCCATGCAGAGGGTCTCACGTAAATTGGAATTGACTAAGCGACGGCTACGACGGTGGAATCGTGAGGTAGTGGGTGATATCTTTAGGAAATTGGAGGATGTGGAGGCCGCGATTGCTGACCTACAAAGAAGAGAAGATCAGGTGGGTGTGCTCCCCGAGGCCGATATGGTGAGCCTCCGGGGACTGCTCGCCACTCATCACTCGATCTTGCGTCAACATGAGATCTTCTGAAGACAAAAATTCAGAATTCAGTGGGTCAGAGAGGGTGACTGGAATACTAATTTCTTTCACCGCTTTACGGTTATCAGAAGGCAGAGGTGGAGGGCGATTCAGACATTAGCCATATCCTGCTCGATTTCTTTCGATCTTGTTGGACGGAGGATAGTGGGTCTGATGATGCCGGCCAGCTCCCGAGGGCTGAGTCCCAAATTGGTACGGCCGAGAATGCTATGTTGGTTCGACCAGTGATGGAGGGAGAGGTGCGTGAGGCCATTTGGGCTCTGAGTGAGGATAGGGCTCCGGGCCCAGATGGTTTTCCACCTTTCTTCTTCTGGAGATACTGGGGTATCGTCCGGACTGCAGTGGTGGAAGCGGTCTTGTGTTTCTTCAAGCGGGCAGGGATGCCTGATGACTGGAAGGCCACATTTGTCACTCTTATACCTAAGCATCAGGATGCGGCTGAGCCGTGCCACTTTAGGCCGATCAGTTTGTGCATAACTTTATACAAAGTTGTGGCAAAGAATATTGATGGTTCGTATGAAGCCCTTCCTTTCTGACATTATCTGTCCGGAGCAGGGTGCTTTTGTGAGTGGTAGGAATATTTCCGATAACGTCATGGTGGCCCAAGAGATGATGTGGGATCTTCAACGAGCCTCGAAGCGGCATTGCCTGATGGCTGTCAAACTGGATATGGAACGAGCTTATGATAGAATCAGGTGGAGCTTTCTTAGGTTAGCTTTGGAGAGTCTGGGGTTCCATGAGATATGGATTAGGTGGGTTATGGGGTGTGTTCGGGGACCGAGGTTTTCTATCCTGGTCAACGACTCCCCATCTCCGTTTTTCAGATCTACTATGGGGCTTCGGCAGGGATGCTCGTTATCTCCATACTTGTTTATCATTTGTTCTGATGTCTTATCTCGCTCGTTGCGGGATGTATGCGCCGCCGGAGAGCTAGGGGCTTACGTCCCAGCTCCAGGGGCCCAGCCGATATCATATTTACTCTTTGCTGATGACTGCCTCCTCCTGACTCGGGCCCGCATTGCGGATGCTCAGGCTATCAGGAGGGTTTTGGTTGCTTACTGCATTGTATCCGGTCAGAGAGTGAATGTCCAAAAATCCTCCATTTCCTTCAGTCCTAGTACGACACTCGGGGTTCGACGGAGGATCCGAAGGATTCTGGAGATACCCGAGCAGGATGGAACCTGGACCTATCTGGGTGTTCCGATCTCGGGTAGGAGATTGCGTGTGTCCGAGTGCACCGGGCTGATGCAGCAGGTTCAGGGCAAACTAGAGGGTTGGCGGGCAGCATCTCTGTCTATGATGGGCAGAGTCACGCTGATTCGATCTGTATTGAGCTCTATGCCCATCTATCTTATGGCGAATATGGTGGTGCCAAGGTCAGTTCTACTGAAGATTGAGCGACTTCTTCAGGGCTTCCTATGGGGCTCACATGGAGGGGGTCAGGGGGTGCACCTGGTGGCGTGGGAAAGCATCTGCCTCCCTCTTAGGGAGGGTGGTCTAGAGGTGGTATCTCTCCTAGAGAGACGAGAGCTGCTCCTTGCCCGGCATGCCTCCCACGTCATTCTGGAGCCGCAGGGGTTTTGGAGTCGGATCATGATTAGCCGCTATGGGGGGTAGGCCCAGAGGGCTGGGCCCAAGGAGGGCGGAGCTGCTCCTTTCTATGGCGTGACATAGCGCGGTACTTTCCATTAATGTCTAGTCACACCCGATGGTTGATAGGCGACGGGTGCAGCATCGATGTAGCCGGGGACCCATGGGTCGATGGCCTTCCTCTGCAGCTTTGGCCGACTATGGTTAGTGTTGAGGCTGGGGAGGGTCTACGGGTCTGTGACCTCATGATCCTCGGGGTGACTGGCTGGGATGAGACTCGGTTGGCCCGTTTCTTCGGGCAGCATTTGGCGGAGCGGGTTCGCTCACTCCCTTTACCACAGAGTGGCGGACCTGATGTATGTGTGTGGAGTTCCTCGACCAGGTCCCGGGCTAGGATGGGCGATCTTTCCCGTATCCTCAGGCGGGTTTATGAGCCTGGCCTGGACTGTGCCTAGATCTGGCGATTGGGGCTCCACCCGAGGGTAGCGTTGTTTCTCTGGAAGGTGGTCTGGGACCGTCTTCCAACGAGTGCTGTTCTCGGCGGTCGGGGAGTGAGGATCCCATTGGTGTGTGGGGCTTGTGGTGCGAACGAGACGGTGGACCATGCTCTGTTTCGTTGCACATGGGCTAGGGCTACTTTGCGTCTGGCAGGGGTCCCACAGGCGGTATGGCGATGTAGGGACCTGTTCCTACAGGCCATACGTTAGGGATCGGAGTTCCCAGTGCTTTGTTAGGCGGCTATTCGAGCGAGCTGTACTGCCTACTAGATTTGGCTAGCCAGGAACGCTCGCATTTTTGATGAACGACGTATGTCGCTGCGATTTGTGGTCGAGAGTGCCCGCGCTCGGGCGACTGAGTTGTGTTACACCATTCCTGTTGGAGGGACCTTGATAGCTCGGGACATCTGGGGTTCCCACCCTGCCTCGGCAGTATCCCGTACGGTGTTTTTCACCTGGGAGCCCCCACCCCCGAGTTTTCTCAAGGTCAACTTTGATGGGTCTGTTCTGGATGGTGGTATAAGGGGAGGCGCGGGTTTTGTTATTCGGGATCCGTCTGCCAGGGTCGTGGCTGCTGGTGGCAGTCAGTTATTTGATACTTCGGTTCCATGCGCGGAGCTGAGTGCAGCCTGGGCGGGCCTTCGCTATGCCCGGTGTGTCTTATAGGCTAGGTCTATCATTCTGGAGGGTGATTCAGCCACCGTCATTAGTTAGATCCAGGGGGGTCCAAGGGGTGGCGGGTGTGACCATCCCTTGCTCCGTGACATTTGGGCCATGGCGAGGGATGGATGGGCCTTTCAGGCCATGCATATTTACTGTGAAGGTAACGATGCTGCGGATTGGGTAGCTATGTTTGTAGCTTGTCATTCCGGAGGTACCTTATGGTATGGTGATGGGGAGCTGTCCTTGGTACTCTGTGACATTCTATTTTTTAACTTTATTGGGTCTATCCGCTCACGCCGGGTATGATCGACCCGTACTAGCGCGCGAAAAAAAAAAAAAAAAGAAAAGAAAAAAAAAAGGGGAGAGAGGGGAGCTCTTTTGTCGACTTCCGGAGAAACTGGTCCAAAACCACACAGCAGCACTCCCGTGGGCGCTGGCGTCAGTATCTCCCGAGACTCGGCGACTATTCGCTGTGGACGGTGGGGGCGTACTTCTCCAGGCCCATTTGCTCCCCTTTTCCCCCCTCCCTCCCCTCCCATTCGCTCGCCTGCGCCCGGATTCCTTTAAAGCATCGCCGAAAGCTAAGAGGAGAAAGACAGAGAAAGGGAAAGCCAGCGAAGTAGACAGCTCCGAGAGGCCGCCATGGGTTACTCCTCTGGGTGAAGGGCGAGAGAGCCGCGTCTTGGGTTCTTCAAGACCGCGTCGATGGAGCCGAAGCGACTCCAGAGCAGCAAGGAGAAGAAGATCAGAAGAAAGGAGGTTCCTTTCCTTCTTTTTGAATCACCCTTTCCCTCTTTCTTTCTAGTTCTTGGTTGCCTTTTCGTTGAACACTCTATGCTCTTTATTTCATCCGTATTTGTCTCCTTTTATGCTTCAAAGGTTGGATTTTTATGTAGTTTTTGTGGATTTCGATGCTACCGGCTGACTGGTGTTTGTTAGATGGGCTCTGATCTTATTGATTTGTTCTCTATTTGTTTATTTGTTTGATCGGTTTGGGTTTTATTGATGCCGCAAAACAGCAGTTGGAAGTTTCGATTTTGAGGTGGTAGTGGGCTTAGTTCTGTTTCTGGATTTGAGGTTTTGAGATTGAAAGCTGATGATTTATATGTATAAGTATGCTTATTGATTAATATAGAATAGTCATTTATAGCATCTAGACGTGGTATATGACTTGGCCTGTAGATATTTATCTTTGGGATTCGTTGATAACGAAACTGTTCACGCTATTTCTCCTTTATTGAGGACAATAAGGAGTCGGATGTATTCTATTGAGGACGATGCATGCTTGGAGGAAATAAAGTTTTTCTTTCAACTTCTTGTTGGTGGCAGATAATCTTATTTCGTCGAGTTTGGTGGAAGCTGGTGGGTCAAGTTCTGTGGGTTTTAGGGTCTGATTTCCAATGGATACACATGGATACATGCTAATTACCCTTCACTGATTAAATGTTATTCCTTAAGAGCATTTCACTTTTCTTTTTGATAATGTTTTAGCATTTGTATTCGAATTACTTATTTCTATTATCTTTATGTCAGCTAGTCAAATATAATGGTTCCTGTGATCTGATATTGTAGAATTTTCCTTTCCAAGTAGAATGTAATTCTGAAAACTGAATGTGGTTTAGCGCAGGAATATTTGGTATAGCATTATCATAGTAATTTAACTTAGAAGAAATTTCTGCATAAAGCTGCATCAAAGTTGTCAAGGACATGAATGCTTGGGTTGTGGCAAGTGTTAGAAAAAGTTGCAGTGAGAAAATTGAATATCTCATCACTTTGAGCTAACACTAAAATGTTAAATACTAGGTCCCTACTTCTGTATAGACTCCCCGTAACGAACATACTGCTGATGTTTAAGAAACTGTACTGTAGGTGTATGTTCATCAGATGATATATTGTTGATTGAGGAGACAAGAGTTATGTTCAGTTATATAAAATTGGAATTAAAGGGGAAAGATATGAAGGATAAGGACCTAAATATTAATGAATACTGACCAAAAATACGTTTTTAATAAGAGTGTATAGATAATGAGCACCTTAGTCAAATTGATGGCAAGATGTATGGTCCTTTTTTTTTGGTTCTGTTGAAAGATAAATGAACACATACTTAATAGTATTAGGGCTAAGTTGATTAAAAGGATAAATGATTCGTAATGTTGGCAATTTAAGAGAAAAAGGGCCATTGCCTAGTTATAGTCTTCACAATCTAGTGTCCTGGGAGGGGTGGATTGGAAACTGGCCTAACCTTTGATATTTTTGCGATAAGTTGCTTCCCCAGGACTCGAGCCTATGCCATCACCCTTGTTAGTCCAAACTTTTACCATAGCATTAAGCAATTTAAGAGAAACTCATTTTAAAATGCAAAAGGCCCAAATGTTGTGTATTTTTTGACTATAAATAGAAAATGGGTTCTAGAAAACAAGATGCACTTGGACTTGTACTTGTTAAAAGTAAGCAAGTTTGGACAAGGAGATCAGATATTACAAGTCACATTGGAGTTGCAAGTACAAGAGTTGAAAGAACCAATTTATATGTTATGGACATAGAGATGCTCAAAATTTATGGGCATGAAAATTATAGAAAAGGATCTGGACAACTTTATGGCTATTTGGTTGGGGAATAACTGGTGGTGGTGGTGGCGGTTGGGGGGGGTGTCCAAACCCCCCTATTACTTCTCATAACCTGCCAAATGGTCATTTTGGCCAACAGATAGCCTAATTCCCTCCTTGTACTGCATGAGGGGGTATCGCTCTCACTTGGTGGATAAGCTTAACCTTTAGGAGGGGCGACATGGGCTTATTCCCTCCCACATCATGAGTCAATTACTATATTACCCCTCCATTCTTTATGCCAACTCTTTAGCACACAAAAATATGGGAGGGTAATTTTGTCTTTGTGATAAATCATCACAAAGCTCAAAGTGCATTAAATCCACTCTATCCCTTCCCTTATCCCCTCTCATTTATTCCTCCAACCAAAAGTCAAAAGACACTTATCCTGTGGAATTAGCCCATCCCTTCTACAATACCCAGATAACCTTTTCTTATTGCATCCAACTTTATTTCGCAACCAAACACAGCCTATAGTAACACCAAAGATAGACCTTAAAAGGATGATGGGCGAAGGACTTATAAAGGTAAATCAAAATGATAAGAATTTGACACAAGGCTTGGTTGTTGTGGTTATGATTTTGGTTAACTTCTGTTTCCTTGGACAATTTTAAAATGATATTGAAATTTTGATGGATAAAGATTATAACTTAGAGGAAATTAGATGGTACTACGGTAGGATGTTGTTAACTTGTCAGCACATGCAGCATAGGTATGTCTAAATGAAATAATTACAGCAGAATATGCTAAAGTAGATTAATTAATACAAGAAATTTGGAGAGGGAGGTACATCAATAGGTGGTAATGTAAATGGCCCCATAGGGCAAAGTAGTAGAGAATGCATGGGTGTAAATCATGGACCAAGATGTTGCAAAATTGATTGGACTTTTCATATGAGCTTCTTGATCGATGATATTTGATGACTAGGATACTATTTTGGCTTACCTAAGGAACAGTGCACCCATCTTGCATTGGAAAATTGTTCTATGTTATATGCTAAATTATCTTTGCAAGAACTTGCTATTAGGCCTGTTATCATGTCTTTTAGCATTATAATATAACTATCAGACATTATCTCATTTGGTATTCTAACATTATTGAACTTATATTAGTAAAAAAGTACTATTTAAAAATTTACCCAAGTTATTTATCCCAATTATCTCTTTCTCTATTCTTCTATTTTCTTTTTTCAATTATGAAGCCTTGTTTCCTTTACTCATTCCTTCTCCAATTTTTCGCTTGAAATTGTAAACAAATTGGGAAATAATTATGAGGGAGTTATAAGGGTGCATCCTTTCCTCATTGTCCTTGTTTTGGGTTTTCTTTGTTATCTCAATGAATTAGGTGGAGCTTCATCCTTCCCATTTTTGATAAAAATATGGATAAGGTCCACGGTATTGGAACCTGGCACCCATGCTGGTAGGCCGGTGGTACGGTATGATACAATACCGTGCCATGTCGTTTTGGTGCGTATCGACAAAGAAAAACCCGAGAGGGAGGTAGGGGAGAGAGAGAGAGAGGGAGGAACCATGCCGATTTCTTGATTTGAGGGGTAGAACCATGCTCGTCTGCCCTCGATATGGCTCGGTAAGCCTCGAACCAGGTGGTTCGGGGTGGTATGGCGATCCTTATGGAGAACTGATTGATTGAAGGCTCATTAACATCTATTTCACATGCGGACATAATTAAAACAGAATCATGCAGCACATGAAATGAAGACCATTGTTCATTATCCGTTGTTGCTTGACCTGATTCAAGTCATATTTCATGTTGAGTTGATGTCATTGTCATCCACCATTTTAAGCTTCTCTTCATCTGTATAGTTTTGCCAAACTTTAAGCATTGCAAGATAGATAAAAGCCTTAATCACCAAATGCAGATGATGTGGTTTGATCAGATATCAAAGTACAAAGATAGAACCCTTTGTGCACCTTAAGTCCTCCTAAGGATAAGCTACCCCTGAAGCTATGGTGGTATACTGCTATTTGAATTAACAATCTGTATCAAGGAGCACATCAACAAAAGCTTCCAATTCAAGTAAATATTAATGGTTTGCCATTTTTTATTTATGACTTATAAGTGGTAAAATTGCTAGTTTTTGAAAAACAGGAATTGTTAGCAAGACAAACACTATGGAGATGTTCTTTATCAAGTAGAACATAGACAAAAGCTTCAAAGTTCAATGTAAATCTTAATGGTTTCTCATTATTCTTCATGTATAATTTCTTTAGCTATTAGGGTATGTGATGAATTTGAGATGCAAGAATCATTGGGAAGACAGACACTATAAAATGAGTATGTGAGTGGGTATCGTTAATGCAAAGTGAAATAAGTTGGAGTATAATATGAGAAAAGATGTGAGAAAAGAAGGGGGACAACTAGGATCTAGGTGGTTGAATGGGCAAAAATGAAGGGTAATACCTAAATCATTAACCAGAATGCATTCTTTAAATTGAAAAAAACATAGAGAAGTGAGTCAAAAGATCTCCACTAAAACAACTCACTAGAATGATTTTGTCATTTATAAAAAATAGAGAATGGAATAGTAGCAGAAGTAGATAAGTAGGACACGGTGGTGTGGGGACTTGGGCGAGCAAGTGTTTAGTCCCATATTTGTTGTGTTGAGAAGTTCTTAGGTACTTAATCAGGGACAAGCACTAATACTTTCTCGCTAGCCTTTTTGGATGAGATCCTAGATCATAAATAGTATTATAGTGAACCTGGTTCATGACCTGTGCGGATTGTCGACTTGGGGATGCTATAGCACGGACCTATTTGGGATTGATCATGGGTCATCATATGATTGTGATTAGATTTTTGTGATTTGACCCTTAGCCTGGTGAGAATACCAGGACTTAACAAGAAAAGTATGTGAGGACTTGTGCTGGCGCATATTTAGTTTGATGTTGATTATATGCTGGAAAGATCTTGGATACCTATATAGGGCTAAGGAACCCATATAATATCTTCCAGCTAGCTTTTTGATGAGGTCTTGGGTCGTTATAGTTGGTTAGTAGCAGCAATAGTACAATAAGCTTAATATGACTTTTCATGCTAAATACAATGCAGACTATCCCTCCTCTTATTAGAAAAATCTAGATGAATGATTGGAGCACTACCCATTATTTCATTTAATTAACAGAAGAAATACCCATGTCAAATACTCGAGAAACAACTTTCGAGGGTTTGAACTAGGGTATGCCATACCGGTACGGTCGATACGAACCAGTCTAGGTAGGGACCGGTACCGGATCAACGTGGGATCCGGTATCGGAAGTTTTTCATTGAAAAACCGGTCGGTATGACTGCCGTACCGGTACGGAACCGGTATGGACCGGTTCAGGCCGCCACCGGTACGCCGACCAGTACCAGTATGGCGGACCTTGGTTTGAACATTGAACCTCCTCCTAATAGAAGAGTAATGCAACCTCTTGGCGATAGTCCTATTTGCAGAAGAATCTAGAAAATTAAGATCTTTCAAGCATAGTTAACTAGAGCGTTTATTTTTGCACTAGTTTCCTGCTTTTTTGACAACTTCCAAAAGAACCATAGGCTATTTTTTTAAGATTGTACATCGATCACATCTGTCAGATGATCTATTAGCTGCAATAAATTGGTTGCATAAACTGTAATTCAGTTAGCCATGGCAATGCGATTGTCAAAAATCTAAACTACATTTTCCAAGTGGTTTTCTTCTAATAATGTGAAACAAACCTTTCTATCTGACCCATCTCATACACCCAAGCATATGGATTTCTGGCCAGCTAAAATTAATGGTAACTGGAAAATAATATTGATCTTACATGATGGCTTTTATGGTTACTTTCAGTTAAGGATGGAAGGAAGAAACACCAAATACAACCATAAAATATGCCTTCTCTCAGCACGAACTTTCTTCCTGAGACATGTATGTGACTTTTGTGACTTTAGAATGTGTCCTAGGAGACAGTAGTCTCGAAGAACGGTACTGTGCGGCAACTGTTTTCTAGTTTGAGGATTCATTTGCTGAATGATGTGAAAGGATACATAGGAAAGAGAGTAGGTTGAAAGAGGAAATAGGTGTAAGAGCACATGTCGGGGCTTCTTGACAACTGTGGGTCTAGGCTAAGGATATAAAATGAAAGGGGTAAGATTGTTAAGAGAAGTGGGAAAGGTGAGGCACATGGATTTATTGGAACCTTGCTTCAGCTTCACATATGTGACTATAAAGGAATATGCAAGAGGTTAAAATTAATGCGTTTTGGCTGTGGTTGTTCTGCAGTATTAATGTTTAATATAGCATTTTTTGCCAGTTATATAATGCTATGCTTAATGATTTTTACTGCACCCAGTGAGTTACATGATTGTGCTTGAGAAATATGTCAGCATGTGTTAATGCTAAAATTGATACAGATTGTGTTTGAATAGGTGTTGGAGAAGAAAAAGGCAATTGACGAAATTATAAAAAAGGCGTCATCAGTAAAGGATCATCTAGCTTCCTTCCCACCCTTCTGTCATTATGACAGAAATGGTAAATGATAGAACCAGACTTTGGTCTTTCTAAAAGCAAAGTTGTATCTCGATTCTTTTATTGAAGTGCACCATGTCAGCAGAGTTTGAAGCTTTCTTGTCTTAATTCATAAATTCTTTATACTGCATTAAGAATTTGATCATTTTAGAGAAAAATGCAGTTGCCTAATTTCAAAATCAAATATGTCATGGAATATCTGAAGTTAAAATTCGTTGATAAATTGTTTCTTCGATGTCTATAATCTATTCCTTTTAACCTATGTTGCTAAACTTTTTGCTTCATTTCTTCATTTCTTCTTTCTTGTTCTTATTTTAATATATATTCCTTTACATTGATCCCTGTTAATTCATTAAGTAGTGGTGTATTGTACATGACTTTCTCATGACCAGGTCTTTCAGTCTACCTGGAGTCAGGATCTGGAGACCAACTTTCCTCTCCAATAAAGAAATACATTCAAAATCTTCTTAAGGTAAAAAAGACTGCCCCCAGTATCTAATTTTTTCCAGTCCAGAAAATAAATTTAGTTTGTTTTCTGTAGCAGAAAAATGTGAAGTTAATAAATCAAAATGTCTAGGTCAATATGGAGGGGCCATATGGTTCAGAATGGCCTATGGAAGAGAAAGTGAAGCGGAGGGAAATGGTTGCGCCAGAAGCACGGTATATATTTGTACGAGAATCACCAAATGCAACTCTTGATGGGAAATCTTTAAGGGCAGATGAAAAAATGACTTCTGCTGGTTGGATGGGTGATGGAGATCGTCTTGTGGGTTTTGTGCATTACCGATTTATTGTTGAGGAAGACATACCTGTTATTTATGTGTATGAGCTACAGCTGGAGTCTTGTGCACAAGGGAAGGGATTAGGGAAGTTTGTAATGCAACTAATTGAGCTTATTGCTCACAAGGTATTGACTTTTTTAATCAAGTTGCTGATATTTTCTAACTTCAAGTATTTTTAGTTTTATTGTTCATGATATCTGCCTCATTTCCTTTTGTGTTCTTTATGGTCAATTTTTCTATCACCTGCATGCTAATCACCATGCTTCTTGTTATATTATCCTATTTCTTGCCTGTATTCCATTGTTGGCTGATTATTAAAATTATGTTTGAATAGTGAATATCTTAAGGTATAAATGCCTTCTATCAGGATTGAGCAGGCATTAAATGTAGCATCTTACATGATCTGCAGAATCACATGGGAGCTGTGATGCTGACAGTACAGAAAGCTAATGTACTGGCCATGAATTTCTATACTAGTAAACTAAGGTAAACTACTTCTTAAGTTATTTTCATGACAATCAGAAAAGGACCCCTTTAATTGTAGTAATTTACAAAAACTGTTTATCATCATGCAACCCATCTGCTTGAAACTAACCAAGAGTTATCATTTTTTTATCATTACAGATACATAATTTCAACAATTTCACCTTCACGGGTGGATCCACTGGTATGGAGAGCTTAACTACCAGACTAACCTTTTTTTTTTGCGCTTGTGTGTGAGAGAGAAATAACTATTAGAAGTTTGAGAATTATTGCTCTTGTTCCTTACTTTGTTCTCTCTCTTTCTCTCTCTTAAACAGATAGGTGCTGAGAAAAACTATGAGATACTGTGCAAAACATTCGATGCTGAGGCCAAAGCCAAATTGGAGGTATGCTACATATTTTATATGGAAGTTGTTTAAATCCTTATTTTAAATTTTTAGATCTCATTTGTTTTATATTTGAAATTAATAAATCTGGTGGCTTGTCTGATGTGCATGTACATAAACAATGCTGCACATAATGAATTTGGAAAAGCTTGCAATAATACAAGGGGTTGCTATTGTTAGGAATTAATGGTAAACATTCATTTTTGTAAAATGAGCTACAAATATGTAAGACAAGGCTTGGTTGTTATGGTTTTGATTGTGTTCAAATGGACATCAAGGTGTAGGAGTTTTTACATTGTAAATGGCACCGGACTTTAAATCTTAAAAATATCTCAATGGTGAGCTTTGGTGCTTCTAATGTTGGTTATGAAAGTTGTCAAAATTCACATTTTTCCTGTGAGAATGTTGCATGATTGTGTCTTTCAAAATGACGTCGACATTTGCTTTCTGCAGTTATCTCTTAAGTACATTTTGAAGAAATTTCTGATATATTTTGGCCAGAAGCTTGATCATATTTTCATGGAACCTTTATCATGCAACACACTGAGCGGGTCACGCTTTTTCAGCAGTAAAAACTAACAGCAAAACTAAAGGCAGGATTTCACAAAAGGAAGATTTATGTGTTGAGGTCTTGGGAATTTGACTTCATGATGCCATATTTTCACTGGAGGAACAATACACTACTTGTCCATATTTTATTCTTATTTTAGAATTTATATCTTATTTTTCTTTTGTTTGAAATGCCTATCTCACTGGTCCCCTCATTCTCTCTAAGCATTAAGCTACATAGTGAGGTTCTAGGTTAGCATGTTTGAATAGAAATATTGTGGCCAAGTTACATAATAAATGTTTCAAAATATGAAGGTTCTGTGGTGAGCTTTTAGGGCCACTTAGATAATACCAACCTGCATACTCCCACTTCCATTTCTTGAATTCCTTGGGATGATGTAAGCATGGCCATTCTATTATGTTTTCTAGGACTGCTAAGATTTTGAATATACGTTTGGTTATGAAAAGTTGAAAATAACTTAAATTAGCCCATGTTAGTGTAAGAGGATCTCTTTCTTTAGAAAGCTATAAGTGTACATGACTACATGGCATGTAGTCAAAATGAGAGAGAGGGGAAGAGAGAAAAATGTGGGGCAAGAAGAGAGAGAAGAGATAGATCGGGAGGTAGAGGAGAGCAAGAGAGTTTGGGAGGGAGATGAGAGAGAGATTGGGAGGGAGAGTGAGCAAAGAGAGATTGAGACGGAAAGAGGATATCAAAAAAGAGAGCGGAGAGAGATTGATTGGGAGAGAGCTAGGGAGAGAGAGGAGATGGGGAGAGGGATTGGGCAGGAGAGAAAGGAGAGAGTGAAGAGAGAGATTGGGAGGGAGAGGAAAGAAGGGAGAAAGCAGAGAGGGAAGACCGGAGAGGAGAATGAGTGGGACGAGGGGGCCTATTCTTAGGCTTGGACCGAGTCCATTGTTGAGCTTAGGCTTTGGGCTGGGCCTGGACCGGGCCGAAGCTAGATCCTTGCCCAACCTAGAACTTTTTTGGGCTTGGTTTTCAGGCCCAAGTCCGATCTGATTCTTCTTGTGCCAAAGGACCACAGCCCAACACGAAGCTAACCCAGCTCGATCCCATTTCTAGTCCTACTTGAGTCAACGACTATTCTTGACATGGAGTAGTACATTCATAGGTGTTTAACTGGATGGATGCCAGCTTCAAAGAAATTTGTCTCAGATAAATATTCTGTGATGCATTGGGAGTCAGTAAGTGTATTGAGTTTAATGGATGTTGCCTTGACCCTTTGGTTGAGCCTTATACAAGATATCAATATGACACTTGCGGTCAGGGTTCATAAGAAAAAAATTCTTAAAAAAGGGAAAGACTCAATACTTAACACATACACCCCGAATTCAGTAGGCATACATGAGATCATGTAGCATTGGGAGTTGATGAAAGTCTAATGCTTTTATCATAGTGAATAATTTAATTAAATCAATGATACAAAACTTAGGAAGTGTCTATTTCGCTGGTCTTTGTTATGGTTGACTATTTTCTAAATTTTAAGGAGATATTTTTTGCATCTAAAAGCCACTTTGATGGGGAATTCATAGAGTGAAGTTAGCTTTGGAATCATAATTAGTGGTTTGATGGCTGTACATTCAATAGGGTCATGAGGTTCCCATTTTCGTTATCTAGTTCTAGTTCATGAATAGGATTACCATGACTGGTTGTTTGTGTTTTTAAGGCAAGTTGGTTAGAGCCTTGAAGACCTAAGTCAACAACACATGCAAGCCTACTCAGTATAAGCATGTTCTTTTCAACTTGGATCATAATCATAATCATCTATCCTTTTTCCAACTATATAAGGTCAGCTTCATGAATTCTCATTAACCAAGTATTCCCATCTATGGCAACCTCTGATTTTATTTCAAGTTTCTCTATATCCTTCCTCACATTCATGTTAATTTAGGCCTTCCTATTCTTTTTTTACGACCTTCAGCACAAACTAAAGTATCTCTTTTTATAGGAGCCTTTTCAAATTTTTCTTGTACATGTCCATACCTTCTTAATCAATTTTTCATTACTTTGTCTTTAATTTGTGCAACTCCTACAACTCCTCTAATATATTCATTTCGTACTCTATCCGTCCTAGTTTTACCGTACATCCATCTTAACTTTCTCATTTCTTTCACATTTAATTTGTTTTTATGTATTTTTCTTTATTATTAGCATCGAGCCATACAACATTGCAGGATGTACTATTATTTTATAATTTTTTTCTTAAGTCTCCAAGGTATGTGCCTATTGTATAATATTCTAGATACCATAGTTTCAAATCCTGGTAGGACGTCCTGCACGATGTCGGGATGGGTTGTCCAAAATGTCAGGATGGGACCATCCTACCATCATCCTAGCATCCTAATCAATGCATCTTGGGACATTCCATGTCTAAAGTGTTGGGACGGGACGAGACTATTGTGCCTTCATCCTGTCATCTTAATCGGGGTGTTTAGGGATATTCTATATTCTAAGTGTGAGGGCTCGTTCCATTGACTGGCCCGCACATGAAATGGGCCGCAAGCCCATGTGAGCAAGGGTTCACATGGCCCGTGCGTGGGCGAGAGAGAAGTCGGACTCCGAACAGGAGTCCTCTTCCCCGATTATGTCAGGAGGAGATGGAAGGAGTCCCAATCCTTCCACGATTAAGCCGGGCTCCTATTAAAGAGAGCCCCCACCCCCATCGAGTGCCACTGCTCCTCTTTCCTCTTCTTTTCTCCCTTCAATGTCACAACATCTCGTCACTGTGCTCGCTGGAAAACGGGGCTGCCGGATGTCGCTAGAGTTGAGGTAAGGCCCTAGACTTCTCCTTTCCTTCCTATTCTTCCCACGACTAGGTATCGCGGTTGTCGGCCGAGAAATCGGTCAGAAATCGACCAACAAAAAAAGATCCTATTTTTTCTCCCTATTTTGGCCGAGTTTTTCTTCATCTTTCCGGCCACCAATGCTGCCGCCTCTTGGCGCCAGACCTCCGGTTGAGTCCCATGGTCTTACTCTCTTCCACAACAGAGTTGTGGCCACCGGTGAGCGGCCAATGACCGAAAATCAAGGAAAAGGTCCGATTCTCCTGTTTTTTGGGCCTATTCCTTGAATTTTCTCGCCAATCGGCCACCGCCGCCGGCCGTCACCACCGCCGCCGCCGCCGGCCGTCACCACCGCCGGCTGCCATGATCACAGCCACCAGCCACCCCTCTTCCTCTATTTTACCAAGAAAGAAAGAGAGAAAGAAGAGAAGAAAAAGAGGAGAGAGCTATCCCTCTCTTGTTTCTCTTATTTTTTCTTTCTTCTCTCATATTTTTCTCTTTAGAAGATCTATGGTATCCAGTATCGGATCCTGTTGACCTGATCTCTGTCTAGTGGACCGATCACCTTCGCCTTATTGAATCTCTTTGAAACCTTTATTGATAAACCATGTTGATTAATCTTGGCCTTGATCGAGTCTATGCCTATGATTTATTGATCGAGTCGCTTAGGCCTGACTCACCCGAAATCGTTGAATGCTATCATCCGGCTAATTGTCCTTATTTTTTATTATTTTAATTCGATTAAAACCGTTATACATAAATTAATTTCGCTTTTAATATTTTTAATGGGGTTAACTGAATTACCTACTAAAGTCTGGCATTCTAAGACAAAAGAGGTAAATAAATTTTATACTTCTTACTAGTTTTCGAACTTGTAATCCTAACACTCCTTTTAGTTTTTAAATTTTCACTTATTTTTTGATATTATGAAAATATGAAAATAGTATTAAATGTTGATGATATCATGTTATCTTCAAATCGAGGATCAAACATACGATATTATGAAACTCATAATTTACTGTGAAATAATGGTTTCATGATTGTTGTACCGTTAAGCACTATTTATGAACTATGAACTCCATATTTATAAAATATGTATTTTTGTTATGAAAAGAATAGTTTCATGATTATTTTACTGTTAAATGCTTATTCATGGGCAATGAACTTTATAAAGCCATTTAGTGTTTTATTCATGTATGATTCAAGAAAATATGATTCAAAAAATATGATTTAACAAAAAATGTCTTAATGACTATGACAAAAAAGCTCTCAGATAGCTATGTATGGTCCTTGAAAGTGGGGTAGATCGACATCCAGTTCATACGACCCTTCCAGTGGATAATAGTAGTTGGCATACGATCCTTCCAGCGGGTAATAGTAGGTGTATGACCCTGCTAGCAGGTAATAGTAGTTGGCATATAACCCTGCCCGCGGATAGTAGTAGTTGGCATACAACCCTACCAACGGATAATAGTAGTTGGTATTTGTCGATTACGACCCTGTTATGGATATAATAGTGACCTTAGCATTTAGTCTGAGAGAAGTAACTTCAGATCCACCCAAAGGCATCCCCTGAACCCTACCATACTACCTTCTACTTCATCTGGCTGTTTATCTTACCTATGATTCACAAGTGCTGCTAGAAGGATGCTGGTGGCTGCCTTTTGACGCAAGTTGATCAAAATCATCCGGCTAAGCTCAAGTTGCTTAAGTGTCAGTGTAGTACTTAATTGCTTATTTGGTACCTTCTTAAATGTTTATTGCTCGCTAAGTATGGTTGGAAATTTATATCTACTTAAATAGTCGTCTAATATGCTTTACTAGTTAAATGATTACCTAGCATTCATTTTTGAAAATTTTATTGTACAATGTTTATATTTGACTATTACCTTAATGATTGAAATAAAACATGCTATATACTTATAAAATGATCTCACATTAAAGGGGCCATTTTTCAATTACTAATTTCCCTTTTGATGTGCCAGATAAGGCTAATACATGTTTTGTTTTAGTACACTTGAGTATGCTAAGATGAGAGAAAAGTGTTCTTTTGCTTTATTTGCACCCAACCTTAACATTTAATTTTATAGGACGCGAGAAAGTGCGTTGACCACATCGATGAAGTAATTTTTCATTTTTCTTTCACTTGCTCAAAATCTCTCGGACTCTCAGATTTTGATTACAATCTCTAGATGTTATCTTCTATTCTTTTGTTGGTTAACCATTACAATAAAAAAGGTCCTTTTTTTCTCTTACTGCTCCTTTTCTTTTGCTTATGACCATCAGCACTATTTTTGTGTTTTGTACCTACCACTTTTATCCTTGATTATTCTACTCTAGATAATAAGATTATACCCACATTGATCAACATTTTTTTTTCCAACTAGGTTAGACATTGTGTTTAATAAAATATAACTTCAAATGCCACTTATAAGTTTTTTTTTTATAATGAGAATCTAATATTTGTTATAATCTTTTACCACTTATGTATTAAATTATTTCATTTAGATAGATATAGCTGTTTAGACTCTTATGCACGAATAGCATTTTTTAACTGTTTAAACTTGTATCTATTTAATAAATTTTATGGCAACTATGCCTAGTATATGAGAGGGGTGATGCAATAAAGAAGAATGATGTCCAAAAGATTTAGAGCATGGGAAGGTGCACATAACTTTGAAGGAAATTATTGTTTTATTTGAAAGAATTAAGATGATGATTTAACATGATAAGTGAAGGGTGATTTGATTGCCAGAATTAGTCTTCGAAGTTCAACACACAAATTGAAGGGAAAATAGATTGAATATTACTTCACTCTGTGAAGGAAGTTCTCTCTGAAATTCTATTAATATGTAAAACTCAACCACCCATCCATAAAATACTTTAGAAGCATATATAGGACCCATCCCCTTAGTCAGGCATAAAACCCATTACAAAAGTCATACTAGAAATAAGACTTAATAATAAGGAAACATACTATATTTATTCAACTACAAATTTAGAAATTAGGTGAAAAATTGGTAATGTCTCTAATGGAGAAAACTTGAAATAAAATCAAATATTTGCTTGTCGAATTCTTCACCTATGAATCAGCTTGGTCTTGCGAAGCTTGGCATGGTTTGGCTGGTCATGGTACCTGCCCCCATATTACATGATCTACTATGCAGAACTTTACAGAGATGAGATTTTTTTTCTGCACATTGGTCTTGCTTTTATTGTGGAGAAGAGTCATAAATATATGATAGGCAAATTATCGTTATTCATCTTTGTCCAAGTAAGCATTGCATTAATAAACTATTCTTTACTATGGCAATAGCTTTCTCTTCTGCCTTCATGCTTACTAGTTTGTTACTACCATTTTTTTTGTTTTTTTAATTTGGTTTGAGATCCGGCTCATTGCATCTGCAAGCTTCTAGTTTTACATATGTTTTAGGATGACAATGTACTTTATTGATGACTTTTGAAACAATTACATGGTTTTTGTAGGCTCTCAGATCCATAAGCATTGGAACAATTTTAATGTGTTTAAGCAAAACTTTAAATGGTTTAGATAATATTACTTTTAAATAAAATTGGCCACTTTCTGCAATGTGATAGAAATGTAGTGAACAGTAAATATAAGGGTGGTGAATATGTCCTGATTGCTAAGTTGCTAAATGCATCTCACATGCTGAAAATGTGCGTAATTGAGGTCTTTTAACTGAAATTTTAGGTACAGGTGGAAACTTAATGACCGGCTTTAAGCAGGTCAGGCGTGGGCTAAGATGCCTTGAGTCAGTAGATTATGATGCATTTGTTATGTTCACAAGGTATAGAAACCTGACATCATAGTTTATAAGTACCAACAAGATAAAAGCTGTAATTCCTGTGGTGAATGGTGCTTCAAATTTCTTTTCTAATGGAAATCTAGAGCTACACATGCCTAAAACCATCTCACTTGTAAAAAAAGCAAAATGCTCTAGGTTACTTTATGCGAACTGTATTTTGTTTTAGGCTCTACTAATTTAGGTATTTGATCATTACTTTAATAAAGAGGCCAAGATTATAAGAAGGCCTGAAACTCTCAGGTTACTTCTTTTTATTTCCTAAATATCTTATGAAAAATATCTTGCTACTCTTTTTTATTTATTGGTGCTTGGGTTTGCATTTTCCCTCTTAAAGCCTTTTCATACAGCACATTGGTGGTGGTGGACCTGATCTTTTCGCTGTTAGTACTTGTACTGAACTTATGGCCTTTAAGGAGATGAAATGATCATTTCTGCTTTAGGGTGTCTTTAGTTTGTTCAAGGTTTTTTTATTATTACCATTTCTTTTACAGCAATAAGACCCTCAATGTTGTATAGCTTAGGATTGGAAAGACTTGGAATAACATCATGGGCAATCCTTGAGAGGGATTATTGGTGGATGAGGACCTTATAAAGTCCTATCCAAACAGGGCCTTAGAAGATTAAATGGCTGTTGGTCTAAACGAGTTCCAATGAAAAGGTTTTTTACTTTGCAGCCATTTAAAAGGATTTTTTTTTGGTAGTCATGACCATAATTATTAAAGAGCATGCCTTATCAAAGTATTTCTGGAAGGATGTTTTTGACAGCTTACTTTCAGATGGATGCTGCAGCCAATATCACTTTGGCTGCTAAAGGGTAATGGAAGAGTTCACCTTTCAACAAATGTAGGCATCTCCATTTAGACCCACTCTTGAATCTTCCACTGCCACTCATTTCAGTTGATGGCTGTATCCATTACAAATCATTTCAAGAAGTGTATAAATTTAAGAACTCCTAACATTTGGAGGAAGCATAGATATTCTGCTTGTACTTCTCGGTATGGAAATTATGTTTTAATTAAGATCTGATCTAATCTTATGGTATGTTCAATGATTTTTTTATTTAAGCTTATTGCTTGATTGAAATATATCAATTAGCTAATATATCATTGGTAACACTGCAGGAAAGCGAGATGACGGGATGAATGAAGTTCTGCTTATCTGTTTTAAAGGAGGCGGAACAACATTAGATTTATTACTGGAAGATGGGAGAGACACAATGGTCAAAGATATCATTACAACTGCTTTTTGCATCTTATTCTTTCTTACTCGGGCTAAATTTTGATTCCAAGGTCATGGCCCAATAACATAATAGAAAGTAGTCATCTTTATCCAAGCTAATGTTACTCTATGTAGTCCCAATGAAAAAGAAGAAAAATAGATGGTTGAATATGATATATTAAGATGGGAGAGGCCTTATGAGCAATCTAGTTTATGTGTCCATGCTTTCTGGGTGCATGATTTAAATCATTCTTGACGTCTTTTGTTTCACGAGAACTTACAAGTGTCTTCATAAAATATAAAATCACTTACAGAGAATCATGCCGACTGCTTAATTGCTTGCTCAAAAGTAATCAGGATTGTGAAAAGCTACAGTGTGATGCTTGTTCAGGCATTCTTCCATGATTTCTGGATCTAATTCTACACTGTGAAGCCAGTGGTATGGTAGCTACTTTAGATTACCTGTTAATAGGTTATTGCATTGGAAACTCAGGGTGTAGCCTACCTGAGATAATTCCAGGATTGAAGCCTGTCCTTCTACAAAGTAGAAGGGATGGAAAAGCATATCCAGTTCCTTCTCATATAGAAGATGAAATGTAGAACAGGTTCTAGGAGCAAGAAACCAGAAAAAGGTCAACCAGCTAGATACCATAAAATCAGCAAAGCAACAACCCTTTCACAAAAGATGGTAGCTAGCGAAGAAGCCTATGCCCTAGAGTGAAAACCCAAGAGGATCTAGCCTGGTTAAGAGGTGGTTATCAAACTAGTGCATTATTTTAAGCACCAGAACTATGGAAAGCTTATCAGCTTTTCAGGATGATTAAACTTGCATTTGAGGTAGATGACACATTCAGTTCCTTTTAACTAGGATACAGTTTGGGCAAATTGAACCTTAGCCCGGTAGTCAGCACCCTTCTCTTTGCAGTTTCCGGTTCCAAGATCTATTTCAATAATCCAACAAGATTGAGCTGAAGTTCTTGTTGAATTTATGGATTGAGCAGCCTATTTGAGCATAGTGCATATCGATAGGATACTTAGAACTCATTTGGTTTGCAGGAAAAGAAGGAGAAAAAGTGTGGTCAGCGATAAAACAAAAAAATACCTTTTATTTGGTCGGAGTTTTTTCAAATAAAAGAGATAGGAAAGCAGCATTTTCATAGAAATTAGATTCTCATACTTCATGGGAAAGAAAAACTCATGGAGGATATGGAAAAACTACTTTCTTACCTGTTGTGGGATTTCTTTTTTTTCCCCAAAGAATTCTTAAGCTATCAATATTCATGGGTAAGGTATTTTTCTATATTAAGCATATAATAGGTATTTCATACAATTTTTTTAGAAAAGTAGATGTTCAACCAAATATATGCTACTATGAAAAGTATCACTTTTTCATGATCACCCAAATATGCTAAAATTATTTTTCAAGGCATCATATTTTCAGAAATTATCTATACAGAAAAAATACTCGAGTTAGAAAAAATTCTTTCTACGAACCAAATGAGTCCTTAGAGCCCGAATTCTATAGAAAGAATAAAGAATCTTCATGGGTCTTCTTTTCAACAGACTTATAAACTAGGATTTAGGTTGGTTGGGACTTCGACGGCCCTTAGAAGGTGTATGCAGATCATCTGGGTGGCCGTGCTGCTTAAATTGTTTTGCTTGGTAAAATTGGCATGGCAACAAAATGGGCATGACACAAAGTTAAATAAGACATGAAAAAACGGATGATGTGTGTGGTGATGTTGAGGACTGATAGTGAATTGGTGTACAATATATATACAGACACACACCCACACACACTACAAACCATTTGCAATCATTCACAAAAGGTGGGGGACAACTAGTTCTTTATTTTTTTTTTCTCCATGTTAATGATTCTCGATCCAATGTTAATGACAGCAGAATGCAACCACTTTTTTCTTCAAACATCTGAGACCTACGTACGATATTATACAAAATGTTGCACCAATGGTTGAGGAAATAGAGAGTTACCTAATAATTCCAGTTTTAAATGATTTCAGGAGTTGGAACCTCAATGATTAGCCGGTGGCCGCCCAGAGACTCGGGGTTGGTAGAATAAAACTGGATGAAACCATCGATGGTGCCAAGAAATTGAGGAGAGGAAGAAACAAAGGAGGCCAGCTAGATTGGAAATGATGGAGAATATGAGAGGCAAGTGCTCAAGTGCACGTGTGAATGAAATTACTTCGTATTTAAAAATTCCACGTACCGCACCAATCGACAGGTCAAAACCTCTACAATCAAATCGGGGTTGCTGGTTTTGTATCAAACATTGTTGAGATGCTGTCTGACCAAAATAAATAAATAAATAAATAAAAGACTATGAATGTTATTATGTTCTTCATATTTAGGTCGTGTTTGGATGTTAGATAAACCTTGGTTCGTACATTGGGCTTGTCTATCACCCACCCGATCCCAGTTGCTACACCAATCTCGTATGCCTTTAGAATTTGTTTTGATCGTAGGAAGAATTTTTCTTCATTGGAATAGTTTTTCTTAATATATGATGCTTGAAAAAGTAGTTTTTGTATAGTTGGTTAACCATGGGAAAGTAACATATTCTAGATGGCTTATATTTTATTGAGCATCTATTTTTCTAGAAAGTTGTGTAAAATACTTATTATACTCTTAATAAAGGAAAATATGTTACTTCATTCGATCTAAATGCTTAAGGGCATTTTTTTAAAAAAAAATCTCAATTTTTAACCGGTGGAAATTGGATTTTTTCCATAAAATATAGAAATCTTACTTCTATGAGAAAGCAAATTTTCCATTTTTTTGTGAAAATTTCTATTTTTCCATTGAGCATACTTTTCTCTCTCTTTTTCTCGGGAACCAAATGAGTCCTTAGGGATTGGTAAATTCAACAGGAAAATGTATGGTACTAGATAGTTGGTAGTAGCACTCTAGAAAATAACGTAGCTTGGTAAAAGAAATATTACACGTATAGAAGAAAAGTAATTTTACACGCAAAGATTTCTATCTCTCTCTCATCTTTCTCCTCTCTCAAACTTTTTCATATTTTTCTTCAAATAATTGCTCTAATCCTCAAAATCCAGTGACACAAAAGATAATTAATCTTGGAATAAAGTGATAATTTATGGATACCCAAATATAAGGTTAACCACCTTTTGGTTAGCTATCTTGCATCCAAATGCAGCATAACTAACTTAAGATTAATAAAGAATTTTGTGAAAACTTAAAATAAGAAAACAATGTTACATGCATAAAAGCCTAAGTACACAATTTTTTTAAAAAATCCATTAAAAGAGAATGTAGATATTTTAAAATGTAGCCATCCTGCATACGATTTTTAAAATGTTGTTTAATAGCAAGGTTTGTGTGAAGCTAACGTCCCATATCAGGTACCCCAGCCCATGCTGTTATGTAGATAGTTTATTAAATTAAATGGTGGGAAGTTGGATTTGCCAAAATCATGTCCTTTGTTAAGTTCTTCGTTACTTTATGCTTTTTGCTGCATTTGGTTGTAGGACAGAAAGGGGAATTGGAGCTGTTCCTTGACATCCATCCAAGATTCTCTTATTTTTGGATTAAATCTAAAAATCATTTGGTGGAAGAACTTGTTACTTTTTTTAATGATTGCAGGATAATTGGAAATGCTGGTTGATTGTAATAAGGTGCTAAATGCTGAATAGGGAATAAGTGGTAAAAAGGGAATAACTCATTTATTTCACCACCTGTAATGAAATAAAGTTGTTAGAATCCAAGGGGTGCTGCAGCAACCAAAATAAAGTTATTCTCCAAAAGGTGAATTCATTTGGCAAGTGTCTCCTTATTTCACCACTTGGTTTATCCTGCAATCATAGAGAGTCTTAATTCCTTTTATTCTTCTTCCAGTTGGTTCTAGTTTTTGTTTTTGTTTTTTTTTTGTTTTTTTTTGTTTTTTTGTTTTCCTGATCTGATCTGGTCAACATATAAATTAGGTTAGATCGGTAGCTTATAAGTTTAAGGCTCATTTAGGCTATCAATTGGGTCAAAGTAGACTTAGGTTCATTCTTAAGGCGTTATATTAAAACCAGTTATGAAAGCAACCATTGGATAAGAATGGCAGGAAGAGGGTCACTCTTCCCACCTTAAGCCATCCTTTGTGTTCTTCTCCCTCTTTTGTTCGCATGTAATTAGCCTGATCTTTGATTATATCTTACTCGAATCATTTGCAGTGCACTATGATTATCAACGAGCTCTTTTGGTTCCATTGGTATACATATATGTTTTGCACGAGAATTACTGTAATTGATGCTCCACTAATTAGATACTTGACTCGCCAAAGCTTAGGATTTGATCCAGTAAACTAGGTCAAATAAGTCAATTAGGTCTTCTGCAAATAATTTTGACTTGTTTTGTTCTCAAAATGATATTGAGAACATGCATAGAATTTTCCTTTGAAGTCTCTAGTGGATGAAAAAGGATAATATTATATCTACTATTAAGATCATAAAGAAAGAAAAACAAAGGAAAAAGTTTAGTGGCATATGATAGATTTGGAAGTTGGAACAATAATATTTCTTTACCAAAAGAAAAATGTTAATAAAAAATGGAAAAAAATGGACGATACTTCTTCTTTATCAGAAACAAAAAAGAAGAGGAAAAAGAAAAACAAGATGATGGCACTTATTATTAACTTGAGGAAAAAATGGATTTGATTCTTATTCCACCACTTTTAAGTGGTGAGAGAACAGCCTTCGCTTCAAGAAATATTGGGTAAGAAGGTACCATTTATTGCTTTCTCAGTACGATGTAGGGCATCACAATTATTAAAGTCAAATGATTGAGGAATCCAATCACAAGATTATGATAATATTGTTTTCCTTGTAGGGTGGACATGAGTAAGAAGCACCACATGATGTCCCATGGAAATATACCAATTAACTAACCAAACTAAAATACTTTCAGCAGATTGAGCCATCAACAGCTGAAACTATAAGGAAATCCAAGCTTTCTATTATTTTGGATATCCTACTTGGATCAAAGAGTGAAAAGGAGCCTCCTATAATTTCAATGTTAGGTTAGTATGATGAACGCATTAACAGATTGCAATACTGAATTGCAAAACGTAGTCCAAAGATGTTTATCAAAAAAAAAAGAAGAAAGAAAAACAAAGTCCGACAAGAGTTCTGCTACTGTAGGCGACCGTGGAGGAAGATGAGAGCAACGGTTAAGTAATAAGAACGGGAGGAACCGCAGGAGGAAAGAGAGAAATTAAATGAGAGCAAAGGCTGGAGACGAACAGAATGTGAGGAACCATGGGAGGACGGAGAGAAGATTTTTTCCAAAGAAAGAGGAAGAAGGATGCTGGCGAACGGTACATCTTACGAGTGCCAATGCCATCCCTCTCGATAGAAGTAGGAACGGCTCTGGGTTCCTTGCCGAAAGCAAAAGCACCCATGCCGTCCGACGCAGCAGTTACCAGGGTGGGCTATTTCGAAGAAAAACTAGAAGAAGGTACAAAAAAAAAAAAAAAAAAATAGAACTTAAGTTCTTTTTTATTCCATTAATAATTAAAAAAATAAGATACATAGCCTCTATTTATAATTGTGATGTCCACTCTTATACAATTTGAGTCGGATTTCTCTTTTTAATCTTAATATGGCTCTCTTTTCTAAAATAGACTTTATTAGTAGAAAGCATTTGGAAAAAACTAAAAATATTGAGGAGGTAGATCTCGACTACTACATCAACTATGTCTTCTGTTGCTCTGCCTGATTTTTTTCGGATAGAAAACTACTTCTAATCAAAGTCATTATGGGTCGGGCCTAAAGTCTAAACTCTATTCATTTTTTATCGGGTTTCAGAAGGTGGTTGGAGAAGAAAGATTGGACTAGACCAAGCCTGACCCATGATCAGCTTTAGCATCAAGGGTGAAGTTGTCGGGAAATGGTTGGAGAAGAAAGGACTAAACCATCCTCCCAAGTCTTTCGTGGAAGCAGTCATGCATGGAAGATCTAACCCCCATGCTGACTTGACACCGCCTCATCCCCACCCTAGTTCCTGAAAGTAATCCCAATAAAACCTTAGGCAATTCGACCCATTCATTCCTCGCCATATTCGACACACAACCTATCCAACCACCATGAGCAACACATGTTCCTCTTTCTTCTGCCCTCCGGAAGGTGCTACAGGTGTGGAGATACCGACCATTTCACGCAGAACTAACAGAACCTAATTAAATGCTTTAAATGTGTAACAACTCAGGATTTCACTCAAAATGGCTAGTCGGAAGGTATTATTTTGGTTTCTTGATCCTGTATAAATACCCAAGATCTATCCAGCGAATAATCGATATGGAACTAAACATACATCCATACGGGTCCTCACAAAATGCTATCAGTTTGGTCATTCAGCCCATAGATGCCGGTCATCTGTGCACCGGTAGAAATCCTCTCACCGAACAAAGTCCATCCCCCTCACCATGCAACACCAAGACACCGATAGTCCTACTCACAGTCCAAATCGCCCATTATCTTCAAAAGTCTTCCTCCCAGTTTCGACAGAGATGTTTGGGATTTTCTTCGTACCTAAATCATGTCGCTTTTGTGGAGACTTATGATCGACCGATCAAGGTTGACAACGTGTCTACCACCCTTGCCCACAAAGTCAATAAGGTGGACTCGTGGACAACTCGCAGGCTTTTGTAAAGGGAATTCTCTGTCTCTTGCCCCCACAACCAAACAGTCTACTCCTTCATGGCGGAGGAGCATATCCGGGAGACGGATTCTCCCTCATTGTAAACCATTGGAATCAGTTTAAGGGTGGAATCCATCACAAGTCGAAGTTTAAGGTATGTGCAACCATCAAAAACCTCCCCCTCTTTTGCTAGACTGCTGAAGCAGTCACTTCAATTCTCTCCGATTTCGGACTGCCTCCCTTTCTTTTAACTTGACAATTTTTTCTTATGTGCCCAAGTTTACTATACCAATAACACTTAAAAGATCTTCTTGTTATCTTTATTTGAAGAATTTATAGTATCATGTTCATGCTTGAATCATTCTTCTTCCCTTTTTCTTTAAAATTTTTCTTTCTAGCGAGCAAAGCGCTTCCTTCTTTATACTTTATTGAAACACCAGCCATTTATTTTTGCCAAGGATTCTTGTGAGGATAAGAGATTCTCAAAGTCTTCCAAAGATGGTTATTAAACCCATCCTAGGATTGATGTAGCATAAGGAATATATTCTAGTTTCAGGCCACGAACAATATGATGCTTCAATCGTGCTTCAGAAATTGGTTCCTACGGATCCAAAAGAGAAATTTCTGAATACAAATTTCTAATTTTCAGAAAGAATTGAGTAATTGAGAGATAACCTTGTGTTGTATTTGCAAACTCATTCTCTAACATCTGTAGTCGGGCCATATCCTTTTTGTTGAACAATTTGTCAAGGGTATGCCATATTTTACTTGCCGAATTACATCGTATAATATGATCAAACAAACCGTAAGAAATATACCACTTTAAGACAAATTATGTCTTAGCATTTTTTTTCCTTCCATCTTCTGAGAGCTTTAGCATTTTGTACATTATTTTCTAGAGATATTGTATCAACTCCACCCATAACCTCCTGCAAATCTTCACCAACAAGATAAGACTTTATACATGTTCTCCATGCTCTATAATTAGATTGGTTTAGCAATTCCCCACAAAGTCCACTGATATGACCATTCAAATCCATCTTAGAGCACCAGCTGATTTTCTTCACCCGGAGATCTTGTCACATACCAGCTACCAACCTTGTAGCTATGATATCGTGTAGGAAATGATAGTGCAACCAAAGTCACACTATCCCAAGATCGCCAACCACAATGTGAACAAAAAAGGCAAACTACACGCAAAGGAGTCCAAAGAAGAACAAGAGTGAATAATTAAGCGAAGCAACTCAATACATAGATGGAGAACAATCAACTTGTGGTTGTGTTCCCAAATACAACTAATACAAAAGTAATTAAGCCTGTATAGGAAAATAAAGAGACATTATTGAAAGATATAAAGATGGATAAGTACATGAATATATTAATGATTCTTGCATGAATCTAGATTAATATATATCAAGACTATTCCAAAAAAAATCGACTTTATTAATTTTAACATACCCCCGTAACTTTACTAATTTCACCTTCTTAATCCATTATCTACTGACGAAGTGGTGGTGGAGATACTACCAGGAGCCTCAAAGACCCTCGAGACAATTAGTGAACAGAAAACTTCAAGAACAAGACACACAGCCAAGCTCCCAGCAACAGTCTCAGGTACATGTCACATCTCCGGAAAGATATTTTCAAAACTAAATCTTAGTTCTTTTGCAGTATATCTCTAAGCCTGTGTAATGGCAAAGACATCGCATTTTGGCATGATTCATGTATCGGTAAAGAAACCCTCAAAGAACTTTTCCCAACTCTCTTCATTTTCTCCGAAGAACCTCATACTTCGCTGGCTAACACATTAAAGTACTCCAGTTAGAGAGGAGTTCAAATTTCTACACCTTGAGGCCAAGGGGAGAATCTGAGTTTCTAGCACTAAATAGGCTACTTAATTCAATAAGCATGTCAAATGATGATGACAAGATCGAATGGAGATGGTGCCCCTAAAGGAAATTCTCAGTAAGAAGTAGCTATAGTTTCCTTAGCCACACAAGGATTATCTCCTCCTTCGCAAAGACCGTATGGAAAAGTTACAGCTCCTAGAAAAAATAAAAATCTTCAACTGGCTGGCATACCATAATAAGATCTTAATGGGAGAAGTTTTAAAGAAGAAGATGTACAGAGGCATATAATTATAAGTGCAGACTACATTCAGAGACTCGATTACAGTGATCGAGTGGTTTTAATGCCGATATAGTAATAATGGTAGGTAGTCGTTGCTCCGTGATATATACTAGCTAACAAAAAGGTGTAGCTCGTTTCGGGCCACCTATGTCCATCGGGAGGCAAACAGTACTGCTGGTTGGGCCGCCTTCTTTGCAGCTCATGAACAAATTTTTTTTCTTATTGAAATATTTTTTTCTGAAAAAATTTCTAAAAATGCGATGTCTGAAAAAATAATTTTAGCATGTTTGGTTGATTATGAGAAAGTGACATATTCTGAATACTTTATATTTTGTTGAGTATCTACTTTCTTCAAAAAATTGTATGAAATACCTATTATACCTTTAATAAAAGAAAAAATGTTACCCATATATTTTAATAGCTAAAAAGTATTTTTGGAAAATAAAAAACTCTCAATTTTCAATCGGAGAAAAAGTAGCTTTTTCATATATTTCTTTATTTTTTTTGTTGACTACACTTTTCCTCTTTCTTTTTCTATGAACCAAACAAGTCCTAAGTCTCTAGGTTCATGGTTCACTATACAATGATAAGCCCTCTTAATCAACGTGAGCACCAAGGAATGAGCATACATGAGCATATTTAAACTTCTTCGCAATAAAACACAGGATGAAACATCCTTCCTTTTCATCGGAAAAAAAAAAGGAGTCCAAAGATGTGTTACCTATGGTGCATGTCATGGATAGAAATTTTCCCTCTAAGAGGTGTATCCTATAGTGCATGTCAAGCCTTATTTTTGTGACCAGGTGGTCTCCTCAAGCCATTATCACAAGGCTAGCTTTGTGGTTCACTACATGACTGTCGAGCCCAAAACTTCAATCCCACAGTGTGAAACAGAAGACGTGTATGAGGACTTGCCATGCGAATGGCCAACATCTTCCTCAGGAGAAGCGAAGAAAGCATATAACATTAGAGACGGAGTAATCTGGTCCCGTTATTATGTTTTCTATCACCTCACAGATACCTTCTTAACAACAAAAAGCACTGCCTTCTTTATGCGCTTACACTACCCACCAAATAACTCAGTATATATATATTGAGACTTCTCATAAAAAGAAGAACAAACATAGCACTTGAGCTTTTTTCTCTCCCCCTCTTTAATGCTGTGTGCACTAGAGATTGAAAGTGAACTATACCTCCCAGTCCCCTGATACTCTTACCTTTAATGAGACATCGATCCAAACTCGTGACAACCATGATGAGAGAACAGCATA
Organism: Phoenix roebelenii; assembly: GCA_025769935.1. Taxonomy (NCBI): domain Eukaryota; kingdom Viridiplantae; phylum Streptophyta; class Magnoliopsida; order Arecales; family Arecaceae; genus Phoenix; species Phoenix roebelenii. Next base: position 20,148,623 of record JAOXJJ010001100.1, on the reverse strand, counting down.
GATATGTGGCCTTGATTAGAGCATACCCATCAGAGCAAGCCACAATCATCATTCATGTGCCAATGTCTCGCATCTTGTCATGCATGTCCCAATGGTCCATGCCACACTTCCAAGAAGATCCCTAGAAATGGTCAGATTGCTAAGTACTGGATTCGCCATGGCCATGGCTTTTCAAGTGGAGCTTGCACCAAAAGAGCTGGATATGAAGATTGCAAATATGTTAAACTTCCCTCATTGGGTAGCCTTTCCTCTGATCAATTGAGATGCATTGCAAGAGAATGGGAGCAAGTGGTATCCCAATTAATGTTGGTCTGTGATATATAGAAACATGACTTGAATTGGCACCTATGTATATATATAATCATCCTCACCATTGTCGTTATCATATTTTTGTCATATTTGCAAAAATTGTTCTGCGTGCAGACAATAATTTCCTTCACCTGAATTCTCTTTCCTTGAAGTAGAAGAATACTTTTTTCTTTGAAAAAAGTTGTTTTAAGTTGACAATTATAATATACAATTTGACAGCTTTCAGAAACCTCTTTGCTCTTAATCTTTATATATTTGTGGTCGTTATCAGATATATATTGCATCTAAGGAGGAGAATATATGAAGATTTTCTAGAGGGTCTACATGGCCACCGTGTTGGTATTCAATGTTCTTGAGCTCTATGATCAAAATAATGATGACTAGGAGATGACCATGACACACTGGTAGTTAAGCCATATGAGTCACAGTGTCAAGTCAGAGGTCGCTCCAAGTAGACCTCTCAACAAAAGCCAACCTGTCCATTCACTCAATGATGCCTGTCGACAATTTTTTTCTAAATAATTTCAAAAATATTTAATTTTTTACAAGCTTTTATGTTGAAAGAATGAATGAATGATTCAAGGAACTATTACCGAAACAACCAAATTGTTTATGACCTATCGAATGAATCATGTCTCACAGATTATTCCAATTCATTAGTAGTTCTTAAATTGTGTATCGATTATACTGAGTTTACCTTAAGATCTTCCTCCTTTTTCTTCTTCTTCTTTTATTTTTATGAGGTAAACTCTTCAAATCAGATTGTACAAAATTAGTCCATACATTCTTGTCTAGAAACGTTGCTTTCATTTGATGAATGCACTACAACTAATCTGAAAGGTCCTTCATCCGTCGAAGTCCAGGACCAAAAAGTGGGTGTACATGCTCGAAAAGATTCAAAGTTACAGGTTTACATCCACCATTGCAACTTGCTTGGTTATTTGCACTATTTAGTTTATTGGTATTGGAGCCTTATCTATTTTTGCAAAGCATATTTTTGAAAGGGATATGAGCTAGGTACTGTCGTCGTGGAATCTGGACCAAGGGTCGGAGCATAATTTGGACAATTTTGAGGTCGGCTGGAGGCAAGCTGAGCAGGCTGATAGGGGTGTCGGGTGTTGGGTTCCCTCGAAGACAGCTTGCAAGAAAGTCTGTTTGCCGGAAAGTTTCTGGTGAAAAATTTTTCTATGCCTAAGTCAGAATAACGAGGCAATAATATGGAAAGGAGAGAATTTCAGTATAGGATGACTCTTTTAAGTAATATTGCCT
>JAOXJJ010001100.1:20132965-20146945 GCA_025769935.1 Phoenix roebelenii | reverse complement strand
CCACAACTGCAGATTGTTAGAGTTGTAAGTTGTTAGGACCGTCAGTCCTTATCACTACGTGCCAATTGTGCTCTTCGGCTGATGGTTCCTCGGTTGATTGGTTCTTCGGTCGGGGCCAAGGTCGCTCATCTCGGTTGGTCGGCTGCTCGGCTGGAATTGGAGTTGTTCCCCTCGATTTACATCGAAAGTCAAAGAGGTAGGTTTGGCCTGAAGTCGAAGTGCCCAATATTTCTCCCAACATTTGCTCCCCACTTTTGAGATCGAGCTACACCTCAGCTCGAGTGATGGAAATTATGTCGTCGTCTTGATCAAGGGCAATGCTCTTATCATGGGCATTAAGTGCGTCAATTAGTCTTCTCGGAGTGTCGCCGCATCCGGGATATCTTGAGGCATCATTATTGCAACGTTTTCCTCAAGACACATTTACAGCATCGATTCTGATGAATTGCTGCGCCATATTTGGAGCTAACACATGGCTTGATCTGCTCAAGTAGCCGAATCGATGCTTTGATCAGGGCCGTTCGATGCCTAACATAAGGGCGGCCCCTTCCTTCAGTAGGCACATCTTGCTCTTGATGCTATTTCACCTATGGACTTGAGTGTCCAGGCTACCCGGTGGTGCTCCGGCAAAGTCCTTCATTCCCTGCTATGGTGTCCTCTGCATTCTTTTGTTTTTCGGTGGGTACCCATTCTTTGGCTGCTCGACCACCTCCCTTTGTCTTCTTCCTCTCTTTCTTGTCTCTTCGTCCTTCTTCGTCTTTCTCACCATAAGGGACAGTGAGGTTAAGCTTTGGAGGGGAGTCAGTCGCCAGATCATTCTCCCTGGGCTCGACAATCATCACCTTCGGCTGAGTCCACGGTCCAGTCGGGCCCAAATCATGAGGTATCCATCCTTACCCAAGAGGAATTGGACCTCATCCGAGCCCATCATTTTGTTCCTCCCAAGTTCACCTTTGAGCTCGCTGGTGCCGATGTTCGAGTGACCATTCCTTTCTCTTCTCAGCTTGGCCTGTACAAGGAGACTCTGAGGGCCGGGTTGAGATTACCTATCTACCCTTTCTTTGCCTGACTGATGAGGACCTATAGTCTCGTCTTGATCCAACTGGTGCTAAACTCCTGGAGGGTCCTCGTTGGCTTTCTTTCCCTTTGTCTCCTCTAGAGCATTCGATCTTTGTTTTCCCTCTTCTGAAGGTGCTTCACTCTAAAGAGGCATCCTCGGAATAGCAACTGGTGGGATTTTTCTTCTCAAAAAGACCGCCAATTGATCTGAGGTACTCTCTCCTCCATCCATCGATGGAAAGAGAAGTTTTCTTTGTTTCCTCACAGTAGCTATAGGGGTTTGAAACTATATGGAGGACACCTCAAAGGGATTTGAATTGGCCCTTGAGGTTGTTTGGTGGATCAAGGGGCCTTGGACAAGCTCCTGAAATTCTAATCCAAGACTCCTGACTTGCAGGAGTTGTTGTCCAGAAAGACGCCGATCAATATCGGTTTGAGCCTGACCGACCCACAGGATAAGCTCCTCTATGTTTTCACCTCAATGTTTTAGGCTGACCTTGTCTTTGGTTTTCCGACTCTTGCTGTCATGAAGACCGATCTCATGCTGATTTGCGAGAGTAGAAAGATGAAGAAGAGGTCGGTTGCGGCCGCTGAGGATGAGACCCCTCAAAGAAAAAGTCAAGGGGGGCGTCTTCCTCGACTCAGGCTATTGAGGCCACCATCGAGGTTGGCATCGAGGCCTCGGTTTTCTCTCGAGGTGTTCGTAGCTCAGGGGGAGATTGTAAAGCTTGACCTTAAGGTTGAAGTTGTTCAACCGACTAGGTCAGCCCCTCTGGAGGTGGTCATCTTACCCAACCCCACTTAGCCATCATGCCCCTACGTCAACCATCTCCTAAGGTTCGTGCTTTAGCTCGATCAAATCTAGACCCATTTGCTTCAGCCTAGGAGAGCCCCTCAGCTCCAGCCCATGCCTTCAAGACCTACTTCCAAGAATGGCCGGTCGAAGAGTCCGACTAAGCTCTAGAGTCTTCTGAAGTGGTGAGGGAGCTGGTCTGAGCCAAACAACTCCAAGCCGATAGGGAGCTCGTGAGCTCCCTCGACCCCATCGAGTTCTTTGTTAAGTCACTTTTCTCAGCAACTAACTCCCCTTCTTCTTTTCAATATGCCCTCGAGGTCGACTGCATGCATGAGAGGATAAAGATACTCTCGAGGAGCATCTAGGGTATAAGGTGAGGGCAGAGACTGCTGAGGAGCACACCCGTCTGGTCAAGGCTGGGGCAGAGGCAGCCGAAGAGTGGGCTCGACAAGTCGAGTAGAGGGCGAGGACAACTGAAGATCAGGTCGAGTCGGCAAAAGCCCAAGCCTCAGCCACATGAACCAAGCCATGCTTAAGGAGAGGCAACTATCCACGATCGAAAAGGCCTACAAGGCTGCTGAGCAAAAGGCCGTGAAACTTTCTACAAAGCAAGTTGAAGCCGAGCGGAAAGCTACTGAGGTTGAGGAGCGAGCCGCTAAGGCTAGAAGGGAGGTCATTTACATCAAGGTGATAATCAAGGAGACAGTGAAGGAGTACCACGCCTTGAAGGAGTTCTAAGAGGAGGCCCTGGAGAATGTGATTGACGCCTTTAGGAAAGGCTTCGAGGAATGCCGAGCTTGGGCTCAACGACTCTTTTTGGGGATGAAGTTCTTCGGCCTTAACAACGACGATGATAGTGGCAAAGGCAGGAATGGCAGTGGAGGCGATGCCGGCAGAGGTAGCAGAGGCGATGGAAATGACAATGAAGGTACCAAGATGGGCCAAGGGATTGATCTGGGGGGATGCCCTCCTTGTCCTAGATCTTCGCCTTGACGTCACGGAGCGCGTTTGAGTACTCAACCTTTGGGGTGATGGTTCTACTGGTGAGGGTCTTCGCGAAGGTTTGCATTTTGCAAGGTCAGGTCGGGAACTCTTCTTTTCATCAAAGGAGAACGGGGTACCTCAGCGACGACGATGGTGAAGGCGAGGAGTGAAGTCCTGCCTTACTATATATTTTTTTTGCTTGTCTTTCCTCTTGCTCAGGTAAACCGAACTTAATTTACTCTTCTTTTTGTTTGGCCTCTACTGAAGTCAGTGTAAAAATCCAAAACTAATGAAAGTATAAAATTTTCTAAAGTACCTAGCTTCGGCTCTTATTCTTATTGTTTGTTTTCTTTTGTTCGAGTTCAAGTCATCGCCCCAAGCGTCAATCTTCTTTTGTAGCTCTTTTTGCTTGGCTTCTACTGAGGTCAATATATATACTAAAAGATAATGGAAGCAAAAAAATTTTCAAAGTATCTGTTTCGCCCTTTACTTGTCGTTGTTTTATTTCTCTGTTTGAGTTTGAGTCATTGGATCAGACTCTTCTCCTTATGGAGCTTTTGCTTGTCTTGGGCTTCTTGGTCGATCTTTCTAGAATTTGGCCCCTGAGGTATTCTGAGTGAGCTCGATCTTGTTCATCTTTGAACTGTGGTCCAGGAGGCATCTCTAGACTAAGGTTCAAGAAAAATTTTGAGTGGGTTTGGTCTTCTGCTCAGGCCATTTTCAACCTAGAGATGTTAGTTGGCATGCTGAGCCTTCGGCACTGGGGCCAACTTTCTGCTTGGGCCATTTTCAACCTAAAGAGGTTAAGTGGTATGCCAAGCCTTCGACGCAGGGGCCGGACTTCAGCTTGGGCTATTTTCAACTTGAAGAGGTCGAGTGGCATGCCAAGCCTTCGGCTTGGGCTATTTTCAACCTGCAGAGATTGAGTAGTATGCCAAACCTTCGGCACAGTGGCTAGTCTTTTACTTGGACAATTTTTGACCTACAGAGGTCGAGTGGCATGCCAAGCCTTGAACATAGGAGTCGGTCTTCCGCTTGGGCTATTTTTGACCTATAGAGGTCGAGTGGCATGCCAAGCCTTTGGTGGCGAGGCCAGTCTTCTGCTTGGGCCATTTTTGACCTACAACGGTCGAGTGGCATACCAAGCCTTTAGCACATGGTCCGATCTTTTGCTTGGGCTATTTTTTATCTGTAAAGGTCGAGTGGCATGCCAAGCCTTAGTGTGGGGGTCAGTCTTCTCATTTTTGAACTACGATCCTAGAGGAATTTCGAGTGGGTTCAAACTTGAGGAGGCCCCAGGCATTTCCGAGGTGTCTCCTTTGTTGGGGCCTGGGCATCCTCGGGATGATCTAAGTCGAATATGTTTGTCGTAGTTGTTCAATATAAAAAATAGAAACATGATAAAAAAATTATTAGAGATAAGTTTGAGGTAGAATGGATCTCACTGATAGTAGATATGAAGGTTGTCGGAGTTCTAAGTCTGCAAGATCGAAGCATTGTCGAGGTGCTCCAACCTATATGTTCTCGGTCACATTGCTTTAGTTACTCGGTATGGGCCTTCCTAGTTCGGGCTCAGCTTTTCGAGTTTTTCTGGTTGTGATGTTTCAGTTTTCCTCAAGACGAGGTCGCCAGATCGGAAGAGCTTGCCGTTGACCTTGAAGTTTTAATACTGGGTTGCATTTTTCTAGTACATTGCCAGGTGGACTTGAGCTTGCTTCTGGTCTCTTCCAATAGATTGAGGTTAGCTCAGAGCCGATCTAAGTTTGTCTGGTTGTCAAAGCACTCTATTTGGAGTGAGGGAAGCTTGATCTCCAGTGAGATCACTGCCTCCATTCTGAAGGCGAGGTTGAAGGATGTCTCTCTGGTGGAAATCCGATGTGTTGTGCAGATGCCATAGGACGTTGTACAGCTCTTTGGCCCATAAATCTTTTGCTTGATCAAGCCTTGCCTTCAACTCCTACAAGATGGTCTGGTTGGTCACCTCAGCTTCCCCATTAATTTGTAGGTGTGCCATCGAGGTGAATCAGTGGTCAATCTTGAGCTCAGAGCAGAACTCCTTGAATTGGGCATTATCGAATTGACACCCACTATCTATAATGATGGTTTGAGGGAGTCCGAACTTGCACATTATGGCCTTCCAAACAAAGTCTCGAGCTTTCGTCTTGGTAATTCGGGCTGCTGGCTCGGCTTCCACCCACTTGGTGAAGCAGTCGACCGCCGTGAAGAGAAACTTATGTTGTCTTGCAACCAGTGGAAAGGGTCCGAGGATGTTAATCTCCTATTATGCAAATGGCCAAGGGGTGCTGATCGGCGTCACCGACATAGCCGGTCGTCATTGAATTCTTGTGTCTTGTTGACATCGGTCGCATTTCTTGGCGAGGTCGGCCAGTAATACCCCTATTGTAGGACATTGTAGACTAAAGATCTACTTTCCTCCTGATGGTTGCCACAGATGCCCTCATGTATCTCTCGGAAGTGCATAATCTGCTTCGGTGTTTAACACAACTTTAGAGTTGTTGATGCTCGGTGTCTCCAGAACTTTGAGGTAGACACTCTTGAAAAGCTCATTCTTTGAAGTGGCCAATCTTGATGGTAGGTGGGCTCTTGCATTCTTCATCTGCGAGATCTATTGTACATCAAAGATATGAAAGGCCGAGGTGATGTTTCTTACCTTCTGTAGGTATTTGATCATTGAAGGCCTCCAAGCTTCGAATCTCTCCAAACTTGGCCAACCAGCAATTATGAGTCACTAAAGACCTTCAGTTAGTTTACTCCAATCTCTTTGAAGAGTGTGAGCTTGGTGATGAGTGTTTCATATTCGGCCTCATTATTTTAGGCCAGAAACTCGAACCACAGAGCATACTCTGCGACTACTCCATCCAGATTGGTATGAGTCCAGCCCCATTGCCCCTGGGTTTGACAACCCATCTACATGCAGGATCTATGGGCGCTCTATGATCTTCATCTTCTTGGGGAGCTCGATAGAATTTTCGTCAGGGATGGTGCACTCCACCAGAAAGTACGCCAGGACCTGTGCCTTAATAGAGGGGCGAGGTCGGTACTCTAGGTCAAATTTGTTAAGCTCCACCACCCACTTTGTCAGCCAACTTACATTTTTGGGCTTTTGCAAGACTTGTCTCACTACTTGATCGGTCAGGATTGTGATAGAACGGGTCTGAAAATATTGCTAGAGCTTCCAAGCCAAGATATGAGAGTGTATACCGTCTTCTCCAACCTGGAGTACCTGGTCTCAGCGTCGCACATAATCCTACTTGTGTAGTAGATTGGCCTCTAGTTCTTTTCTTCTTCTCGCACCAGGATCGAACTCACAGCAGAAGGAGAAACGTCTAGATATAAGTAAAACTTTTCTCCGACCTATGGTTTTGTGAGAAGAGGTGATGAGCTGAGATACTCCTTCAGTTGGTTGAAGGCCTTTCGACACTCTTTGGTCCATTGAAAGTCCTTTGGGCACTTTAGGTTATTAAAGAAGGAAAGCAATATCCTACCAATTTGGAGACAAATCTCATAAGCATGGCAATCTTTCTATCAGGTGTTGGACTTCTTTGACAGTCTTCAGGAGCTGCATGTCCTGCACTGCTTAAATATTTTTTGGGTTCGCTTCAATATCACGTTGTGTCACCATAAACCCTGGGAATTTTTCGAGGTGACTCTGAAGGCGCACTTCGTCAGGTTGAGCTTCATCCGGTACTTTCTAAGGGCTGCAAAGGTCTCCTCTAGGTAGGCGATGTGTTGCTCCACTACTCAACTTTTCATAATCATGCCATCCATATACACCTCCATATTTTGGCTGTTCTGCTCGTTGAAGATCTTATTAACGGGACACTGGAAGGTTGCCCATGCATTCCTTAAACTAAAGGGCATTACCTTGTAACAGTAGAGACCTTTGTCGGTGAGAACGATCATCTTCTCCTTGTATCTGGTAGTGCTCGGAGGAAGCAACCATGAAGGTCAACAGCTGGTGTCCCAAGGTGGCATCTATGAGTTGATTTATCCTCGAGAGCAAGGAGCTATCTTTTGGGCAAGCCTTATTTAGGTCGGTGTAGTCAATGTAGACTCGCCACTTCTAATTAGATTTTCTGACAAGTACAATATTGGCCAGCCAATCAGGGTAGCTTACCTCACGAACAAAGTCGGCCTCCAGGAGCTTGTCAATCTCCTGGTTTATGATCTGTTACCTTTTTGCGGCAAAGTTTTTTTTTCTTCTGCCACACAGGTCGGTGAATTGGGTCCATATTAAACTTGTGACCCATTATCTCGGGGCTTATGCCCGGCATGTTTACAACCAACTAGGCAAAGACATCCGCATTTGCATGGAGAAAGTTGATCACTTTGGCTCGGTGTTCTTCACTTAAGCCTTATTTGATCTAGATAGTTCGGTCAGGCTCTTCTTCCTGTAGAGGGACCTATACCAACTCTTCAGCTGGTTCTCCTCGCTGCTCCTTTAGCTCGTCCCTTGTGTCCAACCCCTCAATCGGTAGGGTTTCCACCAGCTTTTTTCCTTTGAGGATGGCCATATAGCACTAGCAAGCTATCATCTAGTCACCTTTGATTTACCCTACTTCGTACCTCGTGGAAAATCCCATGAGCAGATGGTAGGTGGATACCACAGCTCGAAAAGTATTTATGCTAGGTTGGTCCAAAATTACATTATAGGCTGAAGAAACACAGACCATGAGGAAGTCGAGCAGCAAAGTGTTATTTTGGGGCTCTTGACCCACGGTGATCGGCACATTGATTACTCCTACAGAAATTGAGTCTCCCAAGAAGCCGACCGGAGGAGCGTTGACCTTTCGAAGTTATTTGGCAGCCAGTCTCATTCTTTAGAAAGCATCATAAAATAATATATCAACCGAGCTTCCATTATCAATAAGTATTCTCTTTACGTCGTATTTGGTAATAGTAAGAGAAATAAATACAACAGCATTATGAGGAGTCTAAACTTCTCCCAGATCGACGTCAGAGAATGTGATGACGTCACCCGTGTGTTGTCGCTTCAAGATAGCTTCGGCCTCTTGGGGAGCTCAACTGCCCGAGGTTCCTAGGACCTCGGCAGGGATGCCAGCGATCATGTTGAACACTCCAGCGGGCGGTCAGTTGTTGATCGGCTCCGAGGGTGGTGGATAAGAGGCCAAAGTGGGTGCTTTTTGGTCCTACCGAAGGCGCACGTATTGGTCTAGCTGCCCGTGCCAAATGAGTGCCTCGATTTGTTTCCATGAGCAGGATGCACTTTTTGGTATCGTGGCCATGGTTTTGGTGGAAGTGGCAGTACTTCTTCTGGTCTCTTTGGGTTACTGGGCGCTTCATTTGAGGCGGAGGACGTAAATAACCTCAGCCTTGGATCTCCATGAGGATCTGGGTCCTTGGGGCAATGAGAGGGGTGGACCTCTCGAACTTTCAAGATGGACTCTTGGGTCATCGCGAGCTCCTCTTGCATCGAGGTGAAGCGCTCCTCGGCTCCCTCCACTCCTTGCGCCTCCTCTTGACTCGTTGAGGGAGTTTTCTACTAGCGGATTCACAGTGGGTGGCCATGGCCTCCTTCGCATTGGTGTACTTGTCCGCCCGTGCCAGCATTTTAGCGAAGTCTGACAGAAAATGCATCTCTAAAGTAACAAAAGAAGCGCGACGGGCGTCAGCCGTCATTGCTGACATTGTGATCGACTGATCTAGTCGCGGACCTTTAGCATCATTACGTTGAAACGGCCGACATAGTCACAAAGGGACTCTTTCTCTCTCTGTTTGATGTCGAGCAGCGCATCTGAGCCACAATGCTATTTTTGGTAGGAGATGAAGTGTGTTGCAAAGAGGCGGGCGAGTTGCTCAAAGGAGTAGATGGAATTGGCCCGAAGCCTAGAGAACTAGAACCGAGCTACCTTGCGAAGGGTCACTAGAAACGCCTTGCAAAGCATAGTGTCAGTGGCTCCGTGTAGCATCATGAGAGCCTTGAAGCTCTCAAGGTGGTCTAGGAGATCCGAGGTGCCGTCGTGTGGCTCCACCTTGAGCATCTTGAACTGAGGTGAAATCAGTTCGAGGGCTCTGAGAAGAAGTTAAGATCGTTGTTCGTCCTTGAAGCCTATCCTTTGAGAGCTTGAATCTGCCGTCCTATTTTCTCGATTCTCCGATTGAGGTCAACGTCCTGCCGAGATGGAAACTTTACCGGCAAGATCGAGGTGTCTAATATTTTTCTCAATAGATTCCTATGATCCAATATATAAAAAGTCATTTTTTGACCAATCTTCTTACAACCTCTAACATGAAGAGCTTTTTTTCCCTACTTCGATAAACTGACATATGAACACAGTTAATAAGCTTGTCGATAGTTTGGTTAAGATGACGTTCAAACATATATATACTAAGGTGCCAGTGCTCTGATTACATTTAAGTGCTTTTCCAGTATGACATGTCTAATAAGCAATTCTAGCTTACTTATAAGTTAATTTGTTTAGCTTGAGAGCGCTTCTTTGTGAATTATGAGATTTACGAGAACAGATATATGAAGAAGAGTAAACATCATCTCTATATTTTAGGTTCATTTAGCTAATGCGATCGAGTTTTCTTTTCTTTTTCTTTGTTTGTTTTTTTTTTTTTTTGGGTTGATGACAAGGTCTAGTTAACTAATAAGCTAATACTTGCATCGGTGGATCGAATACCGTCTGACAGCCAGGAAATATAAAAGGAGTTGATGCTTATCAACAGGGGTGGTTACATTTTGTTATAACGTATATTAATTAATTGCCACGGTATAGATGTTTTAATTAATTATTCTCCTTGGGCTCATCAAATGTGGATCAAGGCTCCTTTTTGATTGTCTTGAAGGAAACTTCCAAGGCTGCTGAGCTAAGCGAATGGGTGGTGCTCCAAGCACACAGTTTAATCTTTTTGGGTCCCAAAGAACAGTTGCACTAGTCAATTTAATCATGGGGGAGTCTTCTTTGTATGATTGTGATCATAAGCACTAAAGGAAATGGAGTTGATGGGAAGACTGGGCCCATGTCATCATCCATGCCAGCTATCACTAGCTCTCTCTCTCTCTGTATCTTGCCCCTTGGGTCCTACTCTTTATATGCCATTGAAACATGATCTCCAATTAATCGCACCATTAAGTTATTGTTTCTCTCTGCTCTTTGCATTGTGAATATATCGCTTAATTTTGATGCCTTCCCAACATAAGCCCAACATGACATGATGCGATACTTGGAGCTCAATCTCAAGCAATTTTCATGCAGTTGCTTGAGTTCAAAACCAACATGGTTGATAGTATGTTGTATGCTTAAGGATGGGCTGAAATCTTGAACATGAAATCATTATATGCCAGTTAGGGGCCAAGCCAGAACCAAGATTCAACCAATTTGGCACCCACAAAAGCAGGAAAAAGACTGACAAGGAAAAGCAAAGAATAAGTGAACCATTTTAAAATGACCAAAATCCTCACATATCCTTGTCTTCATCAATACTATCATCTCATGGTTGAGCATGGAATTGAAGATAAAACATTGCTTTAAGAGCTGGGGAAATAGCGATAGTTAGTGATGTTTTAGCCACAATATCAACAGATGACAAGTATGTGCCCTATAAGTACTTGCCTCTTGTATATAGATATCTTTACATACCATTGCACAAATATAATGTCTATAGCCCCTGTTTTCTATTCATTAGGCTAACACCTAACGTAGAGAACATTATGAAACTATTTATCACGGTGGTTGGGTGGCCCCCAACATAGAAATCCTTTTTTCCCCTTTGTTTGATATGCTCTTCTTTAGAAATCTTGCAGAGGCTGGCGGCCAGAAAGCGGATGGGAAGTCACATCTGAAGGAAACGGCAGCGAAGTGCATGGGCCCAGAACGAGGACTATTTCTTATCTGCTACCTCTTTTCTTTTCTTTCTGGTTCTTTTGCTTTCCAACCCATCACCACCGGATTGGCCAACGAGGCATCTACGGCATGGCGAAAGACGTGGACCCAACATGCGTTGGAGCCGACGTGGCACTACAATGGTGTCCATCTTTCCTTTCTATCCCCTGCTTCTTATAGACTTTTGGTGTAAATAAGTTATTATGATGAGAATTTTAACGCATGCAACCAATTTTGGTTGGTGCAGATGAAGGAAGCATGCACCCACAATTAAGGTGGTTGTTATGGAAGCGTTGATTTATGTTAAATGAATGAAATCTTTGTCGGTAGAAGCCCTACCAAAAGATATTTCCTGGATTACAATGGTCAGAGTGAGTTGATATAGCAAGATGTAACATTGTGTTGGTATTCAAGGACTGGCTATGGATTCAATGGAGATGCAAGAAATAAAGCACCGCTAAAATTAGATGTGCTTATGCCCCTTAAGCATATATCTTAGGATACTCCTAGAGAAAAAATAGAGTACATCTCATAAATTGTGAGTGTATTATTTTTTGTAAGGTGAGAATGTACTTGTTTTGAGGCTAATAAGACATTTGAAGAAGGGTGGTGATAAATGGATTTTTTTTTTTTTATGTATCCTAGGATACAAAATTACATTAATACCCTCATCAAATTACTATTTATATATATATATATCCTTCTATTTTTTTATGTATATATATCCATACTATTTAATATCGTTAAAAAATAAACGGCTTAAAATTATAATTACTAAAACACCCTTATGGGTAGATATGCAAAAAAAAATTATAAGAGTATACAAGCAAATAACAACTTTATAAGGATATTTATGCAATTGCTCATATTTAGAAGGGTATACATTTAAAAATCTATTAAAAAAATTAAAATTTGGCTGAAATCTATCAAGTCTTTTATGATTTAGTTGGATCGACAAGTCAAAAAAAGATGGAGTTATATTGTCAATTTTCTTTTTTAAGATCTTGACTTCGTCAAGTTGGAATATTAGGTGATTATTTTAGTAATTCTATTCTCCATTTTGATATAGTTATTATTATTGAATCTATAATATCTATATATTCTTTATTATTTTTAAAAAATTAAAGCATGTTGAATTTAGATTAATTATATATGCTTAGATTAGTAAAATATTTTTTAGTAATTTGTAAATATTGAGTTGTTGTTTGTTTTTGAAGCGATAATTTCATAAAAGCAACACGATTTATTTTATAAGTGTTAATATTAACATGATTTAATCTTTTTTGTTATCTTTTTTATAAATAAATTATCTTTACTGAATTTTGATCACTTTTTATTAAAAAAAATTTAAGTGTATACCCTTCTAAATATGCGTAATTGTATGAATAACCTTATAAAGTTGCTATTTGCATGTGCATTAATATAAAGCTTTCTTTTTGCACATTTATCCCTAAGGGTATTTCAACTATTTTAATTTTAAATCTTTTATTTTTAGTGATGGTATGGATACATATATAAAAAAAATATACATACAAAATAAGTATTTTATAAGGATAGACATATTTTTACGAGGGTATTTACATAATTTTATATATTTCGAAGGATATACCTGCAAAAAATACAAAATGAATCCAAGTGAGATATTATTCTTTTTTTTTTTTTTGTTTGAGGAGAGTTAAGGTGGGCACTAAGGAATTATTTGAGAAGAAAAACAAAGATAAAGATCCTTCAAAATACTATTTCATATATGTCATGAACTGAATGAATACGATGCTTATTTATTGATTTGGGAACGAGGGCTCTACTTGCAGGACTAAGGAACCCCGCGAGCAAAACAAAAGGCATTATCTAGAAGAAGAGACTTCTGTGTCCACGTAACATTTACTTAGAACCACTTTCATGAAGTACAGTAGGTACCACACAGCAGCAATGCCATGCCTAGGAGGGAAACACCCAACAAAGTTGGCCCCCATTTGTTACAAGGTCGATTTCCATTCGATCTTCTTCTTTCCCACTCTTTATCCTATAGTTGCGTATCTCTTTCTGAATGAAGCTTTTTTTTTTTTCCCTTCTCTTTCACTTCAACCTTATGGCTTGAAGCTAATCGTCCAAACTACCGAGTCTCTGAATGCAAGTTGTGCACAAAGCCATTTGGCCATGGCAGAAGGGCGAAGAAAAATCTCATAAAAAAAAAGATTTGAAGCTTATGCACCAAACCAAAGCACACAAAATTACTGCAACAAAAAAGTTTCAATTCGTTGTCTTAAAAAAAGTATATTCATAGCTTAGTAAGAAAATCTAATGTTGATTTCTAGGAATCATCCACAAAGATTCGATTTTCCATTTCCTGGCAAGACCAAAAGAGACATCATTGTCTGTCCTGCTTTACCACTGCAGAAGGAAAGCATATCAGTTACCACTTCTTTCCACCCTTACGAATTAATAAAACTTCACGTACCGTCTTGGGCTTCGTCACTTTTTTTTTGCTACCCTGCTTTTCCTCTCTCTCTCTCTCTCTCTCTCTATCTCGCTTTCCCTGCACTTCTCTACAGATACTCTTCACCTACTTCTACCTAGTACCTCTCAAGTTCTGCGTTTCTTCTCTTTACCATAATTTTGCGCACATTTTAGTTCTCTGGAAAATCTTTAAAAAATCTATCTTTAAGTCTCTCAAATTCCCCTTCTTTCTAATCCTTATACTCACGTTGGCGTCATCCTTTCCATTCTCTGCCTCTTCTTTCTTTCTTTCTCTGTTTCAACTTGTATTTTTGGGAGCTTATGTGGCCTCTAATGGCAGTTTCTTTCTCTTTCCATTTGCCTTAATCTCTCTCTCTCTCTCTCTCTCCCTCCCTCCCCGTGCAGATCCCAAGAAAGAGAGAAATGGGAGGAACGTAAATCCTAAGTAAAGGAAAAGGGCAACACTCTCTCTTTATCTCTCCTTTTCTCTTCTATATTTGCTTCCGGCCTCTCTCTCTCTCTCTCTCTCTCTCTCTTTCACGGGCTAGACTCCCTTTTCGGAGGGCCGAGGGAGAAAGCTCGACTCTTTTTCTTCTCCAGATTCTTTTCTTCTTTTTTTCCTTCTCTCTTGCTTAAGTTTTGAGCGGTGAGGAAGTGGAGGGAGGAAGGAAAGGGGAGAAAATGGTGGGGGTTGGGGTCGGGACGAGGTTGTTTACCAGTGTCAGCATGGAAACCAGCTGCGGGGCTTTGCTTAGAGAGCTTCAGGTCATTTCCTCTCCCTCTGCCTCTCTCTCTCTCTACCCCCCCCCTCCC
>JAOXJJ010001100.1:20105357-20132865 GCA_025769935.1 Phoenix roebelenii | reverse complement strand
CTTCCGATCTTTAGAGAGCTTTAGGTCATTTCCTCTGCCTCTGCCTCTCTCTCTCTCTCCCCCCTCCCTCCCTCCCTCCCTCCTTGCTCTCTCTCTCAGATTTTGTGTTGGAATGCAACGGTAATGGGATTTCTTTTGTTACTTATTTATGTTTTTTTTAAAAAAATCGGTCTTTTTGTTTATTTATGGGTAAAAGTAAGATTTAAGTGTTTAATTTTAGGGCTATTTTGGTTCCTTATGGAATTCCTTTTCTATTTCTTGTTTTTTTTAGTGTTTCCTTTGTGTTAACATGTTGTTTTTGCCAATTTTGTTGCTAACAGAAATGAAAAATTTCTCATGTTTTGTGGACCAGTAAAGAGTAAATTTATTCCGTGGAGTGCTTTTATTCTTTTGTAGTTTGCAATTTTTTGTTTTCTTAAGGTCTTCCATATATATACATATATATAGGCAAAAAATATGGCATTTTTATTTCAGAGATATCTAATTCTTCTTCTTCTTGAAGGTTCTTCTTTTTCTTTCTCCCTTCAATGAGCTTCTCTTTTTCTAGTTGTCTGAGAAGTTCTAAATTGTGCTTTATAGGTTTTATGTAAAAGAATGTTGTGATGGAAGCATGCATATATCTTATCTTCTTATTCCTGTTACACTAAGGGCATAGCACTTCTGGTTTACCCTTAGTATTCATTTACTTTTACTGTGTGAGAGCAGCATATATGGGCGGAGATAGGGGAAAGCGAACCAGATAAAGAGCGTAAGTTGTTGGAGATTGAGAGGGAGTGCTTGGAAGTATACCAGAGGAACGTTGATGAAGCCAGCAAGGCCAAGGCACAGCTCCATCAATCTGTGGCTGCCAAACAAGCAGAGCTTGCAGCTCTCATGGCTTCGCTCGGGGAGCACACTCTCCATTTGAAGGTACACCTCCACATCAATAATCACAAAAATTAATCATAGTGATGTAGTGGAAGGTATTTTGAGTAATACTAATATATGTTGGTGGCAACTAATTCCCACTTGCATGTGCCATATTAGTTGATGATAATTGCTGAGTTCAAGTTTAGACATGGATTTTGATTTTTGCAACGAGCAAGCACCGGAATACATTAAGACTTAACTCTGGAAAAAGAAACGTCCTCTATCTGTTTCCTCCTCTGCGAAGTTCTCATTGTTATGCAGTTAAAAGTCCTCAAGTTATTTTATTTTTTATTTGAGATAACAGATTGATCTTGATTTCATTTAGCAATGACTGAAATGAAATTGGGACATTGGTTATGGTAATGTCAATACGAAGTATATGTGCATTATTTCATAACTTTCAGTTGCAACTTTTGTCTTGCATGAGACACTGTAGGAGTGAGAGGCTACTATCTCTGTTATCTATCTTCAGTTGATGGTGCAGAACATGCCATTATGCACAATGTAAACCAATTTTACCAAATAAGTTTTCATCTAATTCATGTTTGCTTTCTCTCAATTTCAGTCAGATTGAATCTTTTTTAGTTTCTTTAATTTGCATGTCAAGTTTCAATATTCATCTATGATAGAGAATCATGAATGAAGAAACTAATAGAACTTTTCACGGAGCAGCAACCTTGGGTGTCACTTTTTCCTTCAATAGTTCCCTCCAAATATGATGGTTCTAGAAATAGACTGTAACAACCCAGGACTTCACCCAAAAATGCCAGCCGGAAGATATTTTTTTGGGTTTTAGTCTTGTATGGTACCCAAAATCTGCTCGGCGAATAACCGATGTTAGACTAAGTACACACTCGCATGGGTCCTCACATACTCTCTCTATTTAATCCCTGACGTCGTCAGGCTAAGGATTCAAATTTGTTCAAATCTAAATACAAATACCATGATCAGTCCGTAGTTAGCCCCCATGAACTCGTGTTACAGTGTCTCTTAGTCCACATAGGTTATAGGCCGGGTCTGTTTTGATACTATTTGTAACAACTCAAGACGTCTTCCAATATGCCTAGCCAGAAGGTATTTTTTTGGTTCCTTAATTTTGTATAGGTATCCAAGATCTTTTCGGTGAATAACCAACGTGGAACTAAATACATGCCCGTATGGGTCCTTACTCTCTCCTCGTTCAAGTTCTGACGTCTTTGTCAGGCTACAAGCACCATGATAGGCATGTGGTCAGCCTCCATAAACTTGTGCTGCAGTGTCCTCTAGTCCACATAGGCTATGGGCCAAGTTCGCTCTAATGCCATTTATAACAACCTAAGCCGTCACCTAAAAAATGCTATTCGGAAGGTATTTTTTTGGATTCCTTAGTCCTGTATAAAAATGCTAGCCGGAAGGTATTTTTTTTGGGTTTCTTAGTTCTGTATAAGTACTTAAGATTTCCTCGGTGAATAACAAATGTAGGACTAAACATACGTCTGCATTGGTCCTTACATACTCCATCCGTTTAAGTCCTGACGTCCTCGTCGGGCTAAGGGTTTAAATCCATTCAAATCTAATCACAAACATTACAATTGGCCTGTGGTCAACCCCAATGGATCTGTGCTGCAGTGTCTTTTAGTCCACATAAGTTATGGGTTGGGTCCGCTTTGATATCATTTGCAACAATGCAAGACCTCTCCCAAAATGGCTAGGCGGAAGAATTTTTTTTTGGGTTCCTAATCGAGATCTTCTCAGTGAATAACCGATGTGGGACTAAACACACGCCCGCACGGATCCTCACATAGACTATGTGGTCTGAGACTTAGTGGCAAGAAATTTTTACCTAGTGTAATATATCTGCTTCAAAAAGTCCCTAGAAAGTTGAACCTATTAACTGGGTGTCACTCCCACCAACCTCACACATCTGCTCTCGATCCTAGTAACCATGTCTTGAGCATGCCATTTATGATATTACTTGAATAAATGGAGTCTGGAAGAAACCATTTACATTGCCTGAGCTTATATTCGTTGCAATATGTTTGTTTGTGGAGCATGTTGTCAAACTTTTCATGCTAGGTCCTTCATTGGACAGGTCTAACTATTGCCTGGCTATTCCACATTCTTGACATTGGAGATTTTGAAAGAACCATCTATAAAAAAGATTTATGCATGAAGACCAAAACTAGAAGACAAAATAAAGTAGATTTATGCATGTTAGAGTTATGTGTTTCTGTACAACAGTTTCTATCTTAAATAAAGCACGATATCGTATAGTCTGATGCTGATGTGTTGGCTTAAGTTTTAGAATATCCCATCATGCGGTGCTTCTTCCATCCTATAGTCTTGCAGGTTTCTTTCAGCACAGGTTGGTACTTTAGTTCCATTAGGGACACTCTTCTTGTAGCCACAATTTTGTTGTGGAAAAAAGAAAAATTGATCAATTATTAGGATCTTACTTCCCAACAGCATGCATACATTAATTTTTATGAGCATGTGCATGTTTATAGACCAACAGTGTTTGTTGCATACAAATGTAGGCTTCATTTACAAAAACTGATGCAATGTGAATCCAGTTGTTGGCTAGATATGCTAATGACCCTGCCTCTGGGCGTGTACACCAACGAACTAGTGAATTCTTTTCTCAAACTCTATCCATGTCATTGTGATCCTATGCATATGCTCCTGCATTGAGTTTTGTGCCTTTTTTTTATGTTGAATTTATAGGTTGTTTTCTATAATATTGTGGCTGCAGTGTAAATAATTCTGTGAAATGCATATGAAACTAGATTTGAATTCTTAGTCTTTGTCTGTGATTTGAATCTGCAACATGTGCATTGTTAACATATTGACATAAATGGATTTCAGCTGGGATTTTTGTCTGCTAGACATGGTGTGGCGAAATTGTTAGCATCTTGTAGGATATTTTCTTAAGTGTGGTTGCTCATTATTATCGATGGATAACTATTTTCTTTTCATTCTTTTTTTGCTTGTGGAACAATGCATGCATATATAGCAATTTATGCGATTGCCATTGGTATGGGGCATGACGTTTGAAATAGAAATTTACGTTTGAAAAGCTTGTTAGACGTTTTGACTCCGCAATAGTTTTACCATTGGAATGTGCTGTTAGATTTCCGACTTCATAATTTGCCAGCATTTACAACTGAGTTGCTTTGGATATAGTAGTCATTTTTTCCGATGCTGTTTAACTACTGCAAGCATGAAATTTTTTGACTGCATAATGTCAAAGTCTAATTTTAGCTCTGAAAGCTGATGTTTTGGACTGGTCTTGCAGTAATTGATTACTAGATAGCTTTGTATGTCTGCAGAAAGACAAAAAACTTGGATCATTGAAGGAACAACTTGCTTCAGTAGCACCTTTGGTGGAAGATCTGAGAGCAGAGAAAGAGGAAAGGGTCAAGCAATTTGCTGATATACGATCCCAGATTGAGAAGATCCGTGTTGAACTAACAGAACACAATCATCACAATGACACTTCAACTAGGCCTGTTTCTACTGAAGAGCATGATTTGTCAATGAGGAAGCTTAATGAATACCAAGCAAGGCTTCGTGCGCTCCAAAAGGAGAAGGTATCTCATCCCTAGCATATTGCATAGTCTGCAAATATTAACTCTTTTGTAGCCATCAAAGCCATGTGATTGTTTTCTTTTTCCTTTTTTTTTTTGTAATCACAACTGTAAGTGGACACAGTGGTCATTTTTATTTTAACTAAGTTATATTGGGGTTTTAAGGTTATAGAATCACATCAGTCTATAAAAATACAACGGAATTAGAGCTACCATCAAAGAGTTTCAGCAATTAGACAGAGAACAATTTATAATATCGTATTAACACATAAGGATATCTGAAAAAAATTGGAACACCAACTGCCCACGCTGATCTGGTGTATCTCATCCCTAGCATGTTGCATAGTCTGCAAATATTAACTCTTTTGTAGCCATCAAAGCGATGTGATTGTTTTCTTTTTCCTTTTTTCTTTTTTTTTTTAATCCCAACTGTAAGTGGACACAGTGGTCATTTTTATTTTATATTGGGATTTTAAGGTTATAGAATCACATCGGTCTATAAAAATTACAACGGAATTAGAGCTACCATTAAAGAGTTTCAGCAATTAGGCAGAGAACAATTTATAATATTGTATTAACTCAAGGATATATGAAAAAAGTTGGAACACCAATTGCCTACGTTGATCTGAAAAAAGTTGCGCCTTCACTATTAGCAGTCGCTTTTGGTGTAATGGTCAGCGCTTGATCCTAACAACTGGTATCAGAGCCAGAGGTCTCGAGTTCGAAACCCAGACATCACGTTTGGGGGGGATTGTTGGACATACTATGCCGGCACTGTGGACATACCTGCGGGGTCCCTAAGTCACGTGTGGGGGGTCACTGAACCACAGTTCTGCTGCCTGCCACCGTGGATGCGCTGACTAGTAGGGTGGGACATATTGCGGTCACTGAGCCCACTGGCGGCGGATGCTAACTCACCGAGGAGGTGAGGGCCGACTCGAGGCGTTGATCTGTTATGGTTTAGTGTAATGGTCAGCGCTTGATCCTAACAAGCTCAAATCAATAGTTTCAACCTTATTGTTGGAGAAACTGAAGATATATGAAATGGAAAAGTTATAAAGAAAAATTAGCACCTGTGAAATGCTTTAAGATACCTAAGGAAATGCTGGTAAGGATCTTGAATATGATATAATGCAAAATAACTTTTGATAATGTTCAAGTTATTGCACTGCTTGCCATATCATTGGTATCCTCATGTTTGGAGTAAGTGTGAGGACTCATTTATAGCCCTAATGTCATAAACATTGCTTGATTGTTTCAAGGAGGCGTTTTAGCATCTGCCAGATGTAATATCACTTATGCCTCCATTCATGTAAAATATCTGTAAGAGCACTCACGTTATTCTTGTTGATTAAAAAAACAACTTTCAACTCTGCTTCATTATGAGCTTTCTATGCAATTGGCTGAGAATTTATTAACAAAAGATCTTTATTGCAATTTCTTACTACCCAATAATGCTGAAAAGAAGCAAAACTATAGGCAATTTTTGTAACTCCCTTTGGTAAAGTCCTTCATATGAGTTAAATGTATATGAAGTAATATTAGGAATTCAGCTTGTACATTTTGATCTCTGCTAAATTATCATGCTTTTCAGGTTCTTTGGGTATATTTGCACTCCAAAAATATCACTTTCCCATACCCCTATACTGAACTGTGATCAAGCTGTGAAGCTCTTTTCTTAAAGATCCAAGTGAAAGTCCTTAACCAGATAAAGGCACTAGCAACATTATTTTTATTCACACTAACTCCAAGAGTTCCTTCTAAACGTGAAACTGCAAATGGTTCCATTTGACTCTCTAAAGTTAGGCCAGAAGAATCAAATCTCCATTTCTGGCCACCCCTCAAGGGTGTGGGCAAAGAATTTTACCCAACCAAGATGCCACACAAACAAGGGATTATATCTCCTTTGTGAGCATATTATTGTTCTCCAATATTCCCTCTTTCAGATCATATTAACTTGCATGGAATGTGAAACCAAGAAAAATTTGTAAAAGAGAACTTCATGTTGCATAAAAGTACTCCTGTTGCCACTACTACCTTTCTCGTGAACAACATTTTGCATGATCTACCACTTTATGCCTCATCTAATGGTTATTCTTTTAATAACCCAATTTAATCTCTCGATTCTCTGTCCTTTTCCTGGGATTTCCCTTCTGCCTACTGGAGTATTCAAAACCGTTTCAATGTAATATCTTTCATAGATTAGTTTTTCCACATAATTGCATGTGAAAAGCTGCAACATATGTGGTTGCTAGCATATTCAACCACTTTCAATGGTAGCACTAATGCTTTGCTGACAATGTGCTCTGCTGATTCCAGTCTGATCGCCTTCATAAGGTTCTGGAATATGTAAATGAAGTGCATTGTTTATGTGGTGTGCTTGGACTGGACTTTAAAAAGACAGTGGATGAAGTGCATCCAAGTTTGCATGAGACTGGTTCGGGGCAGTCCACAAGCATTAGTAATAACACACTGGAAGGTCTGGCCCAAGCTGTTTTGGAGTTAAAAGCAGAAAAGAAAGTTCGAGTCCAAAAGGTAATGAGAAAATTTTGCAGTCTTATATTTTGTGTCTATGTGCTATGCTCATGACCCAATCTTTCACTATAGCTGAGGGAAACTGTGGAATCACTGTTTGAACTTTGGAACTTGATGGATTCATCTGATCAAGAAAGGAGGCGCTTTGGAAGACTAACATGCATCATTCGATCACCAGAAGAGGACATCGCATATTCTGGTTTGCTTTCACAAGAAACAATTGAACAGGTTTGGTCATTGGGGTCTCTTCATCTCTGAATACCACCTTTGGTCCAGCTAGTTAAATCAATATTATATCCTTGACAGACAGAAGCTGAAGTGGAAAGGCTGAAAAATCTTAAAGCCAGCAGAATGAAAGAACTCGTTCTGAAGAGAAGGTCAGAATTGGAAGAGATATGCAGAAGAGCACACATTGAGCCTGATATGACTACGGCAACTGAGAAAACTAATGCATTGATAGACTCTGGTATCATACTTCTGCTTGCATCTGCTTTACAGAAAATACTGCCACATATTTCTGGCCATTACATTACCTATCTTCTGCATGAAGGTCTTGTAGATCCATCTGAACTTCTGGCCAATATTGAGGCACAAATAGTGAGGGCAAAAGAAGAATCTATGAGCAGGAAAGAGATAATGGATAGGATAAGCAAATGGCGTGCTGCTTGTGATGAAGAAACTTGGCTTGAAGAATACAACCAAGTAGGCTGTTTTCCTGATCCTGCTACTCTGGCCACATGTAGATGCAGTACGGAAGTCATGTGCACATGCAAGCGCACGTGTGCACACAAACACGCAGATGCTTATTCAATGACAATGTTCTATAGTTTTTGCTAACAAATATTTGATCTTCATTCTTGAGTTTATGCTTGTTGTGAAGCTAAAGTTGGTGTAAGAAAATATAAAATATATAAATAAATCTACCTCATCCTATAAGCTTAAGCTTTTAGGACAAGTGGTGATTTTAACATGGTATCAGAGCAGAGGTATTGAGTTCGAACCCTGTCTCCGCACTTTTAACCCACATGTGAGGGGGAGTGTAAGAAAATATAAAATATATAAATAAATCTACCTCATCCTATAAGCTTAAGCTTTTAGAACAAGTGGTGATTTTAATAGTTGACACCTTCACCTGGCATGCAGGACCAGAACAGGTACAGTGCTGGAAGAGGTGCCCATTTGAACCTAAAACGAGCAGAAAAGGCACGGATCACTGTCAGCAAAATTTCAGGTACTTTTTTGCCCCAAACCATGTATCATCAGTAATTTACAGCTATGTCAGAGCTGACTGGAGATATTTTTCTCAGCCATCATGGATAGTCTTATAAACAAAACTTTCACCTGGGAGAATGAGAGGAATATGCCATTCATGTATAATGGGGTGAGTTAAGTTTTCCCCTGGTTTTCATACGGATATATGAATTTATCTATTCTCCCCAAGGTCGTTCATTTGGTTGACTGTGACATAACATTTTCAGGTTCGTTTAGTATCTATTCTAGAGGAGTATAAACTTACTAGACAGCAGAAAGAAGAGGAGAAAAGACGATATCGGGTAGATTTTGCTTGCCAAGATGCCATTGTCAATCCATCGCTACTTTAGACAAGCAATCAATTGATCATTCATCTGTCTTTACGGGTTGCAGGATCAGAAAAAGCTGCAAAGTCTACTTCTTACAGAGAGGGAAGCAATATTTGGGTCCAAACCAAGCCCAAAAAGGAGCAACAGTTTTAATAGAAAGCCGAATGGGTATAATGCAAATGGAAATGGATTCATGACCCCCATTCCACGGCGTCTTTCTGTTGGTAGTGCCACCCCTGAACTCCTTACACCACGCTCATATGCTGGTCGTTACAATGGATACTTTAAGGAGACAAGACGGTTGTCAACCACACCATTGAACTTTGTTTCTTTATCAAAAGATGATACCTTGTCGACCTTCACATCTGTCAGTGGTTCAGAACCAGAATCTCCGCAACAAATCTAAATCTGGACGCTGGTATCTCTCTCGATGTCTCTATTTTCATATCCCTCATGGCTGTAGTGTGCATTTTCAGCAAAATGCAGTGTGGCGAAACAGCCAGTTACGCAGTTTATAGCAACTAACTTGAACTGGATTCTGATCTGTTTCTGCAGAAGAAGAAAGATCTTATCATGGATTCATACGTCAGACAAAACGTTACTGGAATGGAGGTGGTGCAGGCATCCGAAGTTGTTAGCAGAAATGTACACTAGTGTTTTACCAGTGTTTTTATCTTAGGACTTCGACTGGTGAGTGTTTACAGTTGTGAGATAATGCTTTATAGGCTGAAATTTTATGGTGTAGATACAGAAACTAACTAGGAGGTGCTGACTGCGTTGCATTAAGATTGGCTCTTTAGCTGAGAATAGCATTGTGAAATTATGTTGGGTGCTGGGTCTTCGTGTACATAAAGCAGTGGTGCTTGTGTGAACTCCCTCTGTACCTTGTACTGCTAGAGTTTCAACAGGTAATATGTTGTCTGTTTGCCATCATCTGTTAGTGGCTGTTGTTTTGATAATTGCAAACATATGTAATCATTCATGTGATTTTCTAGATGGCAGTGTTTGCATTTCTCAAGAGTTGATGGTTTTAATTACACAGGATACAAATCTTTCAGAGATAAGAAAATATACTAACCAGTGGAGCTGAAGATATTTTCCATATATCTGTACCAAAAAAAAGGGAAATTTTCCATAAGATGCTTTACTTTTTTTATTTCTTTTGCAGGTTTCAATTAGCAGTTGTTCAAGTTTGTAACGGTCATCTTTTTTATGTCACAGAGAGGCGATCAAATATATGATTTGTTTTTCTTAGATTTGCTACATTTTAATGCTCAACTTATGACAAGCCACTAATTACAGCATTGACAGGATTTCTGTGCCAACTCCTTCGAGTATGATAATTGTTGTGGTGAAGCAAAGTTTGTTGCAGTAATTTCTGTATGATCACAAATAGACTTGTTTATTTTCTGAAGGCAGTTACTAGGATTTTGTTCAACTTGCACCTAACATATTATTTAATTCTCTCTAACTTGAATGTTAGTATGTATCAGGTTCTTGGAAGATTGATCACCATGTACATGACACCAGTTTTCATGTAGTTAGGCTAGGTAAACGAGAATTGAAGTCCACTTGGTTCGATGGCAAATCTAATTGTTTTCTTTCTTGAGCGACTTCTTGTTTTAAGCTAGAAATTGGTGCATATAACCATTTGAAGTCAAGGTGACACATTTAAATCCCGTTAATGATTGGTTAGGGAAGCTTTGTGGGTGGTGGGGATCAACGAGCCTTCACCTAGATGGCATTCAGGAGGGCTAGATCTAGAGGGGCCGTACATGCGTTATGATCTAAACTCGAAGGAGGAAGGGATAATTTTAACTAATCAAAACTTTTATACCCTAAACTTCTTTTATCTTTCATCCATATTGTTCTCTTAATCTGACATTGCCACTGCCGGACTTCCTCCAAGTTGTCAGCTTAGCAGACGCTGATTGAAAAATTCATAGGGACCTGATCTTGTAGACTATGCTCTTATTAATGGAGTGGTAATGCACTATTTTTTCCAAATGGAAGACATGCTAAGCCATGTGATGTTCATTTTATGGCACAAGGATTATTCTGGCACTCCACCTTTTCTGCTCTTGGAAAATCACCAACACTTTTTTTCTTGTAAGGAATGGTGTCAATTTATTGATCCAAGATGATTACCAAATTCAGTATGAATCATTTTAGCCATTATGAGAAAGGATTGGGTTTAAAAGCGAGATCCGTTGTATCAAAAGTTGAATCAAATATAACATACCTATACAACATCTGACTGAGGTACTTATTTTTTTTTTAAAAAAAAAATTGTAACTTTTTAAGCTCACATAGAGCCCCTTCTCAATGTTATGGTCAAGATCAAATTCTATCATTTAGGTCTCAAAATGGACCGGTCAAAGCACAAATTTTTTTTTTGGAAAAAATTTTGAGTGAAAATATCTTCCAATTTGAAAAGAATTAGATGGAGTAGCTATGTCTATTAAACCTATGTCAAAAAATATTAGCTCACAAAATATTAAAAGTGGTAGATGGCAAAGCTCCAGGTCCAGCACTTGAAACATTCCTGAAGTAATCATTGGAAGCCAACCAGTAGTCTTTCAAAATGGTCTTGCATCCACTGAAAAAATGGTACATTTTCTGTAACCAATACAGTGATATGCGATGATCGGTGCTTTACAGGTAGGCTAGTTTTCCCAAATAAACCGCCAGTACTTGTATTCTTTATATGCTAACACTGAAACGTTAGATCAAACAGATTCTGCCAATATACAGTATAATCAAACTGCATGATCTGATGGTCAACAATCATTCCAACTTGGAAAAGGTTGTCGCAGCATCTGTAGTAGGACAGAGGACCTACTGCAATGCTCCAACAGAAGTCAATAGCATGGTCTTTATCAAGTTTCAAACTCTTTACATTGATGAAACACTTGAAAACATTGTACTGCAGATTCCTAAATAATTAGGGACAGAAGGATCTTGAGCAATGCAGTGATGCCTCTTGCGATCAGTTTGTGCAGAAGATTGTTGAACTGTTCTTTCTTCAATTGCTGCTAATTATCTGTTTTTCTTCCATAAGCTTTATAATTCATTCAATATGTCTCCAACCTACAAAAATAGAAATATAGTATTCAACTGTCCGCAAGCATCAAACTAAAGATTAACCTGTCCAATCTGTGGCCCATTTTGTCTTTTCTGTAGTTCATCCATTCTCTAGGAACAAAGTTATTTTACAGGTGAATGCCAAGTTGTTGGAGTAAGTGCTCATATTTAAGTGGTACACTAGTATTCTTATTTGAGTGGTACACTAGTATTCTAACGAAACGGAGCAAGGCGATGACATGTG
Organism: Phoenix roebelenii; assembly: GCA_025769935.1. Lineage (NCBI taxonomy): Eukaryota > Viridiplantae > Streptophyta > Magnoliopsida > Arecales > Arecaceae > Phoenix > Phoenix roebelenii. The sequence goes on along the minus strand of JAOXJJ010001100.1, from coordinate 20,120,947 downwards.
CTTATCTTTGGGACAACTATCTAGTGTTTTATTTTACTAAGGACGCTGATAGGAGTTGGGAGTCTGAGGCTAGGGTTAAGTATAAATATCTTGTAACCCTTGTTATTTTTGGAGATAATGAAATTACAACCATTTCACTCTCGTGGACGTAGGCACATTGCCGAAATACGTAAAATTTGTGTTTTAATTTTTTTTTTATTTGCTGCCGTAGGTGTTGCTCATCACGTGGGGGCTCAGGCGGATTGTGGGTGTTCTCTCTCCCAAGCCAAGAATACAAAAAAAAAAACTCACCCCACTGCCCTCCCTGTTCCCGTGTGGGTTTCTTCTTGCGGTGGCTCCCAAGGAAGGGGAAAACTCCTGAGACGGCCGACGAGGACCCGCCCGCGAAGCGGCTGTTAGCATTGGGGCAGTCTTGGTGCAGCAGAAGTGGCCATTGGCATATGTTTCCCAGGCCTTTTTTATGGGACTTAAGGTCTTGGAAACATATGCCAACAACGGCTTCTGCTGCACCAAGACTGCCCTAATGCATTCTCAACTAGCATCCGTGTACACTTCAAAGGGCTTGCTGAAATCTGGCAATACTAGGACCGGTGTTTATATCATGGTTCTCTTTAAGTTTTCAAAAGCCTCCCTTGACCCCTTGGTCCACTCAAATTTCCCTTTCTTCAAAATGGCGGTCAGTAGTTTTGCAATCAGCCCATAGCCCTTCACAAAGCGCCGATAGTACCCTGTCAATCCCCAAAATCCCCTTAAGGCTGAAACATCCCTAGGTAATGGCCAATCAACCATGGCTTCAATCTTCCTCGAATCCACTCGTACACCCTCTTCTGATACGATGTGTCCAAGGTACTCCAACTCCGATTGAGCAAAGATACACTTCGAGGGTTTGATGTAGAAGTGTTGTTCCTCCAAGATGTGCAACACAATCCCCAAATGCTTCATGTGCTCTTCCATAGATCGAGAGTAGATTAAGTTGTCATCAAAGAACACTAAGACAAACTTTCTCAAGTATGGCCTGAACACTTTATTTATTGCCGCTTAAAAGGTGGATGGAGCATTGCAAAGCCCAAACGGCATCACTAGATACTCATAGTGCCCCAAATATGTCCTGAAAGCTGTCTTGTGCACATCTTCTTCCCTCATTCTGATATGATGGCAACTAGCCCTCAAATCTAGCTTCGTGAACACTTGTGCACCATGGAATTCATCCAACATCTCGTCCACTGTAGGGATTAGAAATCTATCATTTATGGTGGCTTCATTCAAGGCCCTGTAGTCAGTACAAAACCTCCAAGTGCCATCCTTTTTCCTTACTAGCAAGATGGGTGATGATAAGGGACTTGTGCTATGCCAAATCAAATCTTGCTTCAACATCTCTTCAACTTGTCTTTCAATCTCTCCTTTTTGGAAATGGGCATACTGGTATGGTGGCACAGTCACCGGTGTGGCCTCATTCTTCAGACGGATGGGATGATCGAAATTTCTGCGGGGTGGTAGAGTAGTGGGCACCTCCAAGACACCCCGGTGTGCTTCCAACAAGTTCTGGACCATCAATGGTAGCCCTTCCAATTCATCTTCTGCTGCAGCTGATTGCTTGCTTTATGGCTTGGTTTCTCATCAAAATAGCAAAACAAGTGGCTCCTCCTTTGCACCACTTCGCTAGCATGTTGGCCTCGTAAGGCCTCACTTCTTTGCTGCCCATTGCTGTCCATCTCTTTTTTTGCCCACCAAGCTTGAACTCTATAGTCATTGTGCCATAATCAGTCACCACTTTGCCCAAGCTCCGTAGCCATGCATTGCCTAGCACCACATCAAGTCCTACTATCTGCAACACAAGCAAATCAGCCTTGATTCTCACCCCTTGGATATTCCTCCGTACATCCTTCACCACTTCTTCACATTTCAACCTCTCACCGCTTGCTATCTTCACCTTAAATGGTTCCACGGCTGCCCCCTTCAATCCCACTTTTCTTACTATGCTAGCATTGATGAAATTATGTGAGGAACTGCTGTCTACTAACAAAGAAACCTCATTCTTTCCGACCTATGCCATCAGCATCATGGTAGAGGGCCTTTGCACCTCCGACAACACATGCAAAGATAGTGTGGCTTCCTCATTTTCTGCACCATGTTCAGCCCCATTTTCATGCTCCAACTCCTCACTACTCTCCTCTGAAATTCCAGTTTCAGCAGCTTCATCTTCGCTGCCCACATCAAGGAGGAAAGCTTGGTCGACCCTACAACGATGTCCTCGGCTCCACTTGTCCCCACATTTGAAGCACAACCCCTTTTTGACATAATCTTGCAGCTCTTTCCTTGACAGTTTTTTGATTTCTTTGGGCCGGTCTTTGCTGCCATTTCCAGCCACTTCTTTGCCCTTCCAAGAGGCTTTTGGTTGCAAGGATGTGGTGGCCCTGTTGCTAGAATTTTTCTTGGTCATACGCCTCTCTGAAGTGTAGCTTTGATCTAAGATCTCCGCCATCCTCATAGCATCTTGCAATCTGGCCAGCTGCTTGAGCTTCAATTCTTTTGCTAACCAAGGTTCAACCCATCTAGAAAGATACCCAAAAGTGCCTCTTCGGACCACCCACTAACCATTGTTTGTAGTTTCCGAAATTCATCAATGTAGGACTGCACTTTCCCTTCTTACTTCAACTTGGCCAGCTGCCCATGGTGATTTACAACTGGTGAGAGTCCCCATTGTGACATGAATTATCTTATAAATGCCGTCCACCCAAGCTTCCTTCCATCCTTCTCATATAGAGCTTGGATCCACCTGCACCAATGGCTTGCCCTTCCCTCAAGATGAAAGCTAGCAAGAGTGACCTGATCAACCCTTAGAACTTCACAAATATTGAAGTATTGCTCCACCTTGTCCATCCACTCATAAGGGTCACCACCGCTGAATTTGGGGAAGTCAATCTTCGGCTTCCTTAGTCCTCTCTCTTGTGGCCGTGGACCCCTAGCATCCTCCTCACCATAGTCATCTCTCATCCGACCTATCCTCCTCCCATCCATGGGATCTCTCTGGCCAATAGGCATTCGAGCATGGAAGGGCTCCTCCTCGGGCTCACTATCTTCCTCACTATGGTTACCTCCCCTTGCACTAGGCTGATCCTCCTTTAGCCATCTCTCCACCACAACCCCTTGGGCTTCTATTCTTCCCCCTCTCCTCATGCTTCTCTGGTGGCCATACCCTCCATGACGGTTAGCATGCAAGCTACCTGCATCACTCTCCTTTTCATCCCTTGCTTGGCCTTGCCATGAGGCATGTGACCAGGGCTCATCCAAATTAGATCTCCTATACTCTCTCTCTCTCTCTCTCCCCTATCCTCCTTTCAAGTCTCTCCAAGTTGACATTAGTTTCTCTCCTCATTTCAGCCAGCTTGTTGGACAAGTTCTCTATGGCTCAGCTAAGGTTTGCAAAACTTCTCTCCAAGGCTTCAAGTCGCTGTTGGTAAGTGATAGAATTAGCTCTGGACTCCATTGCTTCCAAGACACCTCTGAAAGCCTCTGCTGCTTCCTCAGACCCAAACCCACAAACACCTCTGGCTTGGTCTGCTCCCAGTCGCTGTCACAAGTGCCCAGAAAATTTTTGTTGTTGCCAATGCACTTGTAGAATCTATTTTGTAGCACCCAAACTGGTGGCCGCCCCTTGCTGAAACACTTCTGACCTGTGGTCGTCATCCTATGGATGAACTGACCCACTTTTGCAGCAAATGCAGCCTCCCCAACACACCAACTCAGCCACCAACACACTAAACACACAAACATAGTCTATAGAGTGCAGAAATTTAAAAACCCCCACTGATCCCAAACAAGGATCTTTTAAACACCCCCACACATTCATAACAAGATATATATTTGCAGAAAACTTAAGAGTCCATGGTTTGCCAAACCGGTCCGGCCTGGAACCGGTACCCGAACAGCGTGGAAATCTGTTCCAGCTGTTTCGTGGCCGATCCCGGCCGGTACCGGTCGTGTACCGGTGCGAACCGGGGCGAACTGATCGGTTAGCACCGGTACATTTTTTTTCTTCGGTGGGAAAGTGTGTTACCTAGCAAGAACTTACCCAAAGAAGATCTCAATGAAAGCACCAACCTGATGGGGTCTCACGGTCCCAAGCCTCACACCAAGACCCCCTTGCGCTGCTCCTAGCCGCACGTCCTAAAGAGGTTGCTGCCCAAATCGATTTGGGTGGTAACGCTCGCTTGGATGCTTCCTTATGTCGTGGAATCCAATGCAAAAGATGGGATTACTGGCTGCAGCTTATCCCGACCTTTGGCCTTGGTTGAATTAGCATTTGCAAGAAGAACAATGGTGGGAAAGGTTGGTCGATTCTATTCCAAAAGGTTACAAGAACAAAAGATAAATCTAGGAGGAATCGGGTTGGATCCTTCTAGCCCAAGTCCTAGAACAAGCTCTAAGGGCCAAATACAAAGGCCTAAGCATCCCCAAAGCCTTGGCAGCTGAACAAGATGAATATTCTGATTGGATGCCCTAACCCTCACACAACAAAGCCTTATATAGTGGCTCCCCAAACCTTAGAGACAGCAGATTACAAGAATACCCCCGGCAAATCCAAAACTAGGCAAAAGTGGCTAAGTCATGGCTTGGCCGGTGTATTGAGTGTGAGAAAAGCTAGTGATTTAAAGAAAAGTGAGTTCTTGGAACGTGGGTTTCAATTCCAGATATTTGGCTAAACACAAGTCAGCTTCTAGAATTGACTGAAGTAACATGTCAACTTTGATCAAACATGGTTAAACACAATCACTTATAGTTAATCATGTGCAAGTATGGTCAATCAAGGTCAAGTATGGTCAAACAAAGTGCGAGAAGTCTAAACATGGTAATTTCAACTAGTGAAGATTGGGGCATCAAAACTTTTATCCGGGTCACTTTTGGAAAGTGAGAGGCAATCTCATATCAACTCAACCACTTATGTAATCACATGACGCATATCATGGATTATTGGTATATATGTTGTATTTTAAATTTTGAGGAACAATGTTGGTTATGCCATGTGTCAGTGTGCAGATAGCGAGACTATGGACTTGTCATCAATATTTTTGGTAGTGGATTTCAGAGCTCCCTGACAGTAGATGTGGATCAACATTGGTGCCTCACTAGCTTTAAGATTAATGCATGGGACTATGGACTTGTCATCAATATTTTTGGTAGTGGATTTCAGAGCTCCCTGACAGTAGATGTGCATCAACATTGGTGCCTCACTAGCTTTAAGATTAATGCATGTCCCATGCACTATCAGTGTAGAAGAATACCAACTTTCGACACCACTCTTGATGCACATAAATGGTCATAAAGTTGTTAGATCTAATATCAAAAGTGTAAACTCCAATGGCAACAAATATATTGAACTGGTCTTAATGTTAATTAGGCATAAAACCATAGTCAATATTTGGTGGGACATCCACATCAGGGATTCACACCATTTATCAAAATCTACAATGCACAAAATGCCTAAAAACAAAACAGTAGCTTCTTTACATTTAATTACTAAATAATTTGCTGGGGAATATTTGGGTGGACCCTAAATGCATTAAATATGGACATTATCAATTGATGCAATTAATGAGTATTATCAAACCAAGGCTAGAAAACATACCAGTGAACTATGTGGCTCTCCTGAGAAGCAAAGCCAATATATAACAGAGGGCTGAATCAATAGTGGACAATGCAACAATGAGAAATGCTACAAGAACAAGGGTGAGGCATGACGTCTTCAACTGCAGAAATACCAAAGTTATCAATGCTCGGACCAGAAACATGTTAAACTGTACAAAGTTGTTGTATAAACAACTGGAACAGCACAGAGTTTAATATCAACATTAAAGGGACAATTTTCTGCTAAGTGACTAGAAAGCAGGAAATTTGAATCCAAAACTAGCATAACTGTTCAGCTTTACAAAAATGAGATTAAATTGAACCCAATAATAGAATCAACAATTTGAAAGAAACTGAGAAAACATGCACTAGAAAGCAGGAGGCTGCCATCATTATCATTGTCGTCATCACCAAAATCATCAATTTCTTTTCCCCGTCAGAATGAGGTTGGTTATGCAACAAAAAACCAAGTTGAGAAGGCTCCATGGAATGATTGAGCAAAATGCATTGAATCCCATGGAAGCTTTAACTGGCTGTTGATTTAAAATAACCCTCCAATAAAGGTGCTAAATTCTTGATCAAGTTATTGCTAGGCAAGATAGGCAAGAAAGGCAAGAAGGACCTACCAAAAAATCCAAGAAGATTTGTTGGCAAGTAAGAAGGTGTACCCTACTTGTAGCAATAATAACCCTTCAAAATTCCCCTATGCTTGGAAGGAGTGTAAAGAAAGTAGGATAGAGAGGGTTTACTTAAGCAATTGTGTTCATCTCTGAGAGACATAATGCTATCCATTCCTTTTCTTTTTCCTTGGATGAGACTCATTCAGCTTCTTTACATTACTCAATGGTAGAAATGTACTTGAAACAAACAAATATGAATTAAGGTCATTTATATATAAAGAAGATAAGATGTCCAAAATAGGTGGTACAAAGTATTTGTGGCATTCTGGGTTGTTCGAGTGAGAAGCAACGCTTCTAATGCATTTATTAAAAGAACAGCAATGCCAGCATTACCAATAGATATAATCATGGTTCAATCCATACTGTAGACAAGGCTTCATTAGAAGAAAGTTAGATATTGTAAACTTGTAAATGTTCACTATCTTATATTGCTTATCCAACATGGTTAAGTCCCATCACGACAGTACCTTGTATTCTTAAAACCAAATATTCAACAAGGTTCACAAACTCAAACTTAGTTTCACGTGTGGCAATTACTTTTTGAACCATAAAGTTTCAGCCAGAAAAATCAGAAAAAAAAAGGAAAAAGAAACAGGAAAAGTAAAGAATCTATCGATCATAACATTTTAATGTGTACTGTATTTCTTGAAATATTTTGGTGTATTATGTAAAGAGTTGATGATCTAAAAACTCATAAAAATTATTAAACATTATTCAGATAATTAAACTCCAGAATAATATAGAAAAATTACACAACATAAGGAATTAGTTTAGGAACCAATTTGGAATTATAATATGTGATTTGCTAAGAATGCATATAACAAACTTATGCATTCCTCTCAGAATCAGAAAAGCGTTTGCTATATTATTTATAAAACTACATGTCCTAATTTGTGAAATTCGCTTGTCATATGGTACTTACAAAATGAAAGAATGGTGCTCATGATCTTCCTTATTTTACAAAAATTCAAAATACTAACATAACTAAGTCTCAGAAAAAAGATTATATCCCCTTATTTTAAAAATTTAAATCTTGCACTTCCAAATCTAATTAAAAGTTATAAAATCAAAATTTTCTTGCAAAAAATTCTCCTAGAGAACTAACTGAACATCCTTAAGCAAGCACATTCCCCTCCTGGAAAAAAAAGTAGAAATAAATTGTAAATGAGGCTGTTGGCCTCGCATGAGTTGGTCTTGGACCGCTTTCAGCTGCAACTATAGATGCCAGATAGTAATTGATCAATTTCAACAAAATGCTAGCTGAGAATGTTGAAATTGTTGAATCTCAAGCATTTTTGGTATCCACATTTCCATTTTCAGAAAAAAGTAGCACAAGAAAACATCTTAGGATTGTATTCTCATTCATTCCCATATTCTCCATCGACCACTAACCTACCTTTGATTCTTTTCATAGACATAGAAGCATGATACAAATTATCAAAACCTTGGGGTCTAGAATAACACATAAAAATATGCACAAGTTCATAAAAAATTCTGTTTTCTTTTTCTTGTCTCGGGGATGTAATTACCGTGCTTTGAAAGGTTGGCCACTCTATATACCTTAGCTGACTTGGCTGCTCAGCCAAAAAAATAGCTAATGATTTCAAACTCCTGCAGACAAGAGGAAAATAAAAGGACTTGGCAAACTTCACAAACTTGACTCTGTAAAGACTAAAGAGTGAACTTGTATCACAACCAGGAATTTATCAGTTACCAGCCAACATCCTTGATCATACTCAACCAAAAGGGTTCATGGTCAAACTCATTTTCAGACAGAAATCCTTGACGATAATTCCTACCTCTTGTTGCACAGTGTATGTTGTTATGAATGTGAAATGATCGCGAAATTCGTGTTCCTGAGATCTGCAAAGACATAAATAAAACCAAAACCTAGAGAAAAACATTCTAATAATCTAGAAGGTACAGTGTCTGGTGGACCTTAACAAACTGATACTTGGCCCTGATGAATTGCTGGATGCTAATGGATGGTCTAAGACTGCAAAACAGAGATGAATCTAAAGAGAAATCAATAAAATTTGACAATATATATGCACATACATATGTACATATGTATGCATGTATGCATGCACGCATACTTACATGCATGAATATATAAGAAAAAGAACAAATTGAAGAAAGCAAACCTGCAGAATGGACCATGAAACTAGCAGTCGACATCTTCTTTTGAACTAATAAATAATCAAAAACACTAACATAAACAAAGTTGATCTTCATAACCGATTTTGTATAGAAACAATAAATAACATCTAAATTGCTATTTTCACTAATTTAAACAAATAAAAGCCAAATAAAATAATAAACATTATGAAAACTTAAAATGTGCAGCGTTGTGTAGTTGGCTGCTTTTAAGGGACTAACATGCAATTTTTTTCCTCTTTCTCTAAAATCTTTCATATTTGCATACTAATTCATGTCTTTTCTATATTTTTATTTTAACCCCTAAAATTTTGTAACTTATTGCTTATATAACCCTCAGGTTAAGTTAACTAGATGATAATAAAATATTTTGTTTATATTCTCCCTTAACCCGTGCCCCTCCACCTTTGGTTCTCTAGCAGCTAAGTTTCAAGCAAGAAGAAGGCAAGATAGTCAAGAAGTCAAAGTGAGTGTGAGATGGCGGATCCTTCTACCTTATTCACTATTAAGCCAAGGGCATTTTTGTCCTTCTGGAATCCCAGTTAACCTTAACCAGGGTTCAGGAAGAAAACTAGCAGAAGGACCAAGTTGTACAAATGAAGAACCTTACAATAATTTTTATATAAATACGAAGAGGATAGGGATTAGCACACAAATATGAAAGATAATAGGGACTAGTATGCAAAAAAAAAAATCCCAAAAAAGAACGCTGCTTTTAAAAGCAAAATTCATGATTCATTTGAATATTCAGATTTTTATATAGGTTAGGACATAACTAGGTCTAAGCCCCATATAGGCCAGAACATTGTTATGTTACGAGAGAGACAAAGAAGGAAGGAAAGAGGGAGGGACAGAGAGATAGAGAGAGAGCATAAGGGCCTGTTGATATCAGGCAGAACTTACCTATATGAGATGAATAAAATACAATGTCATTTCTGTAAACTAGAGGCAAAATAGTTTACAATATTTTCCAAGTTTAACAATATTTGAATTTTGAACACAAAAAGAAGATTTTTCCTCGGTTTTCTTTAATGGCTAAAAGAAGGGGTTAATGGAAGAAAGAGGAGAGGGAAGAAGAGATGAAGATGAAAAGAACACAGGAAAGAGGACAGGAGGAATAGAAAAATAGGAAGAATGCCTAGGTGTAGGCTGCCAATGATAGTCTATAACAACACTCCACTAGGATATTTAGGATGATATACTCGATGCTTTGAAATATATTACGAGGAAGTAATTATATTTTTTGGAATATTGATAGTCGTAATACAAGATTAGTATACCACGGAATTTAGATACTATAGGGGTAGCAGGACTAATTTTGTCACCAAGTAGCAATGTAAATTCCAGTGCTGAAAACCAACTGATTGCATTGATATTTTAAAAGAATACACACATCATGTATTATCACATCTAGCATGAAAGGTTCCAGTAAATTGATCAAAGAAATTATTATAGAGATCACGATATGAAGCAACATAACAAATAAAGAATTTAGAGTTGTTCATAAATGAAGAGAACATTCTAGCATACCAATCCATCAAAAAAATAAAACAAAATTTCCAGTCAATTGTTTTAAAGAATGAAAAACGAGAATCTCTTTAAGTCCCCGATTAAAAGAATAAACTGAATGAATCCTCAAAACTAAGCCCTAAGTCACCGGAAAGCACTGAACCCACCATGCAAAACAAGTGAACAAACACAGAAATTATGATAATTAGTGATGGCCTTATATGCTGTCAAAACTTGCAGATCCACTTGTTTCCTGTTTAGACTAAAACTCCTGATTTAGATAAATTCTTTAAGGATGGTATAAATGCATCACCTCAGGCAATATGGAGCTCATCAGCTAAAGTGGCAATTGGTGAAAATGTTTCCTTTAAGAAATCAACCTAAAATTTTGCCCTAATGATTAGCCAAATGAAATTCATGATAAACACATCTCTCTCCAATTCAAGTGGCATGACTCCTCTCACTTACTCCTACCACTTTCCATTCATTTTCTCCTAAAATGTGTGAAACAAGGATTTCCTCAAGTTCCAAATCTAAATTATTTATGAAGAATGCACAAACTACATAGAAAACGGCGAAGACAAACATTGCAAAATACTTTTTCCATCACATTCTTTGTACGTGAAAAAAAAAAAAAGCTACAGTAAAGCCTTCTCATAGCTAGACAAAGATTTAGTTGTCCTATATTTAGAAAACCATTTCTAATCTACAACAACCAACTAGCCAAAATGCCTTATCCCATCTATATGGGAGCAATTTAATGGATCAGAACAGTGATTCATAAACTTCAAGAACATTTTATGATAGTTCCTTGGTATGAAATCAACTCTCTAAGTTGGTAGCAAGTTACTAGCAATTAGCAAAAGCAACTATGGGCATAAGAGGCACATATAGTGAAACCTAGAAGACCACTTGGCAGACATAAAGACCTCGTATCCTACTCATAGTTTAAGTTCACGCAATTGAGGAACTACCATTCCCTGGTCTGCTAAACAAGTGATATAATCCTGGTTGAGAATAGCATGTTCGGGGCATAATTTTAGTCCAATATTTTTAGTTTTTAATCTTTAGAGAGTCTTCCGAGTTTAGAATGTTCATTTTATGTCATTTCAGTTTACAGAGTTTGTTTCTATATCTTTTGAGCCTTTCTAGTCCAATGCCTGAGGTTAAATATAATCATAAGCCCTTTTAGAAAGTTAAGGTTAACTTCTAATTAAGGTTGAGGGTCAACAAGTAATCCTCATCAGCACTGGGCTGTATAAGACCTCATCTCATTGCAGGAGCTTATAGGGGGTGTATAGATAATCTAATTTACACCGGAAGATGGGGGTACCAACAACGGCAATCGGTAAAGTCATTGGTGATTAGCTACCAATGACCTGTGTTCATGTCCCACCTTCACCCTCATTTCAGCCAGGCTTCCTCGCATCCTAGTTCCCCAAAAAGGAGAGAGAAAGAGATTGGACCACACATACTTACACTCATGCACATGCACATGCAAGCATGAAGATAGAGACATAGAGGTAGTGGAGGGACTGGTGACTAATGAGAGAAAGCATCATTTGCAATGACATGAGAGAGAGAAGAGCGAGAGATTGGACATATGGGGAGAAAAGAGAGGTAGTGGAATTTATGGATGGAGAAAGAGAGCCCTCATGTGCCCAAGGAAAAAAATGATTTTTTGGGGGCTTGGAGTGAAAAATGAAAGCGTAGAAATTTTAAACCTTTAGGAAAACTTGTTTCCAAATTTTTTCTATCAACCTAGAAGTTGAAATTTAAATTTACCAACCAAAGTCTATTTTCATTTGTATCCTTTGGTATTCAAACAAGTTCCAAAAATAGAAATTAGTGTTTTAGCTAGAATTTCTAGGAGATACCTTGGATATATACATGCACATATATGCATAAGTACACAAACATGTGTGTGTGTGTGTTGTGTCTGGTACGTCCATTAGAAGTCACAAAGTCAATCAACAATCAAAGAAAATAATAGAGATGAAAAGAAGGGCATAGTAAATCTAGAACATTGTTAGTGACATAGACTCAATTGTCATGACAGGACTAGATTCTGGATAGAGCAAATGATAGATGAGACAGAGCATGATATAAACTTTTCTTCCCTTTTCTGTATTTTTTTTAAAAAAATCTTCCCTTGTTCATATTCTTTCAAGTTTGGGGCAACTTGGTAAGGGGAAATTGCTGGTTGCATGAATTTAAGTTACATAACCAATAAGGCAGGTGTCTTATCCACTAATTAGGCTTCTAGGTTTAGGTTTCATGGTAGATTCCTCTCTCGCCGAACTTGTTAAGACAAGAGTCAATTTAAAGGGTTGATGTCAAGTTGTGAGCCAATCTTAATATGTCTTTGGTCTGTAGTCGCATGTTGACCTGTGATGCTGCCCCCATAAGGTTAAGCTTATTCCATCAGTATCTCTGTGATGCATCTTCCAGGCGCAACAGGGAGGTTGCCGGGAGTGTAGCAATCCAATAATCACAGACTAGTTCTTACAAACTAGCTGTTAGAATCCAACTGCTATAGCGTGTATGGATCTTAGCTAAACATAAAACTTAAAGTTGCTACAGAATCATAACAGATGTGCATATTTCATATCTCAATCATGATTTGATATGCTATAATTTCATCCACCTCCAAAGACAAATATTTCTGAACAAATTGCAGCACCTACCCACTTTCCAAAAACATATAACTAGAATTTGCAAATCCAATATTTAGATTTAGTTTTACCAAAATCCATATTCATATCATCCGCATTCAATATCCAATCTAAAACACAAATGTTGTGGCGCCCATCATTTTATGAAATTATCAGTCATCCAAATTCTTCAGTAACAAAGTTGGTATTTATTTCTGGAAGACGTTACAAGTCTAATAATTTAACTAACGAACTTCAAGAATCAATTGAGCTCAACACAAACTTATAAACCAACCAGATTCTGAATTACAATTTATGTGTCATTCAAAATTACTTAACATTCCTCACCGACAGTGCGACCCAAATCAAAATTCAACAAATTAGAACAAATCTATTTCTGAATCAAATTAGAACAAATCATATTAGAAGAAACTGAATATTCAGGGAATGAGAAAAATTCATCGCACGACCAAAAACTCCAGTAATTTGCAAATCCTGACATTAGCTACTACAATCGGGCGGGGGGGGGGGATCACAGCAGCGCTAATGGCTCGGGTAAGGAAGATAACGGAGACCGGTCAAGTTCGTTTGGAAAGTAATCGATAGCTCCCGGGGAGAGAATGTGAGAGAGAGAGAGGTACCAATAGGAGCTGAACTCCAACTTCTTTCGATGGCCGCTGGGCCGGAGGGTTCTGAGGCGACGAAAAGAGATGGAGAGCAGACGAAGACAACGGCGACCAGGAGCTATCTTATCCGGTACAAGCAGTTGCGCTGCAAATGGCTCAGGTGTTCTGACCTAATTAGACCCTACTTGATCATCGGATGATATAAAAAAAAAATAAAAATCGGGCTAAGTTTGAGTTTTATTTCTCTAATCCAACTCAGCCGGCAAATCATCGAGATCTAATTTGTATCCAGGTGCCCGGTTTGAATCGGAGCCAATCTAACTTGACTGAAAATCCAAATCACATAAAATCCCTTTTTAAACTTATCTCTATCTCTCTATCCATCTTCTCAAATATGTATGTGTTTCAATTATAAAAACTTGGGCTGTAAATAAAAATTAAATAGATTATAATTATATCCGGTACAAGCAGTTGGGCTGTAAATGTGTCTGGTCGACCTACCATCTTACCTGGTTCTGACCTAATTAGACTCTACTCGATCATGAAGGCATAGTGGCATACGTATCGGATAGGATGATATATATAAAAAAAAAGTCGGACTAAGTTTGAGTTTTATTTTCTTGACCCAACTCAACTGGTAAATCATCGAGGTCTAATTTGTATCCAAGTGCCTGGTTCTAATTTTAATGCTAAATGAATTTCCTAATTCATTGAATTTGAATCTCTTTTTAATCTTATCCCTATCTCTCTATCCATGTCTATAATCCAATCTTCTCAAATATGTATGTGTTTCAATTATAGTTAATAATTACATTTTGTTTCAGTAGATCCTTATTATAATGTTCTACGTATATGATTTATATTTTAAATACTTGTTGTTGTTTGTAAATTTGTACCATAAGAATGATGAATTTTTTAGATGAAATTAAAGTTTTTAGAAAAAAAATCATGTTTAAGTTGATTTCTCTTAGTTCTATTTATTAAATTTTAATGATTTTATATTAATTATCAGTTATTATATTTTAGCAATAAAAGAAAAGCTAAATGGTTGACTCAAATTATAGACTCAATCTAACTAGATAACCTGTTTAATCTAAAATCTTTTCTGTGAACCCAACTCGACCTGATGCAAACACCTAATAGATTGGGTCTGGGTTTAAAATTAAAACCATATCAAGTTAGGGTTAAGCATGTCATAGACGATCTGGCTCATTTGTAATACTAGTACTACATTTGGTTCACTAGAGCCAGCATTGTAATGGAACTAGATTCCAACTTTGGCATCATTCTAATACTTGGTATGACAATAAAGAATGGACTCACAATTCCTTTAGAAACATGATTCATTCATTTTGAAGGAATGGCAAATACATGGGAGCATTCTTATAAAAACGAGAATGACTGATATTTTAGATAATAAACTAATTAGCAATATTTACAATATAAAATAGGAACAAATATTTTATAGGAATCAATTATTAATGATCATGATATATAATGAATCAATTATTAAACATAGCCAAATATCAAGTTGCATGCATTGCAATATTATATCAACTATTGCTTATATTCTTTTGTACCATATACTAGAAAATGGGCACTATGAAATGCATATTAAATTTAAAATAAAAATTGAAATGATTAAATAATATTAAATAAAAACATAAAATATATATGAGATAATTATTAAAAAATGACTCTAAATAACAAAAATATTAAATAAGAATTATAAAATTTAAAACAAAATAAAAGGTATAAAATGTATATAATTAAGATTAAAACTAAGAATTAAAAATTTGATTTAAGATATTAAATATAAATAAAATATAAAATAATTAATAAATTTATAAAAATATAAAATAATATTAATAATATATGAAGTTTAATACAAAATTAATTATATTATAATATATAACTAGTTAAATTAAATATTAAAATTTTATTAGTGCATCTGTTCCATGCATTCCTTCATTTCACATCCAAACAAGGTTATAGTAACCGTTATTCTGATTTCCTGCCTTTCATTTCCATTCCCATGTTGATTTATTTTTTTTTCATTTTTCTTTTCATTCCTTTAATTTGAACATAGCATTGGTTCAAGAGGAGCAAAGATTGTTAATATAACAATAGCGGATGGTAAATAGCAATTGATAACCTGCTAACTTGACCCAGACCCAACCCAAGTCTCGAGTTTCATCCAAATGGACCTAATAACCTATTGGATTAGGTTTGAAGTTAAGTCAATTTATATTAGAAAATTTAAAATATGAACCAATTACACACACACACACACACACACACATATATATATATATATATATATATATATATATATATAT
>JAOXJJ010001100.1:20070651-20089847 GCA_025769935.1 Phoenix roebelenii | reverse complement strand
ACTCGGGCAGTCGGCAAGTCGCGGACTGTGACTTGGAGATTGTGCGAACGCGGATCGTCAGACGCGATAAATTGGGCCGACGCGGTGTGTTGGGCCGAGGCAACTAAAACGGGCTGACGGGGAGTTGGGCCGGCCTAGGCTTTGTGGGTTGCGGCCCTTGTCTATCAGCCCAAAAATTAAACGGGTTAAACGGGTTACACGGGTCAGACATATAAAACCCATATCTGACCCAATTAATAAACATGTTAAACGGGTCAACCTGTTTACGACCCGAACCTGTTTAGGCCAAACCCAAACCTGTTTTATGGCGGGTCGAACACAGGTCGGGTTGGCGGGTCGGGTCACATTTTGCCACCCCTACCTTGATGGCTATTAGACTTGCTCTTCATCCATAGATTGAAAAGGTCCTAGTTCATCTAGAGCTTGCACTTGGGTCCCTAGATTTTTCAGCCCTCATTCATTGTCCCCTCTGAGTCCTTCCTCTATTACCTCCTTGTGGGTTGTTGTTGGGTGATTCATCCATCACTACAGTAGAGTAGAGGACTTAGCTATGGACCTAAACTCATCCTCAACTGGTGGGGGATGGCCAGCAGCCGGCCATTCACCAATCATCACAAAATGGAAATGGCGATGGCATCCACATGCGTTGCACTAGTAGTTGTTGGGTCGTAACCAGTCTAGAGCATACTTAAAGCATCCATCTAGAGCGTAGATTTCCAGGCTTGTTGCACTATTTTGCATACTTTTCCAGTGCACTACAATAGGTTGCCTAGGATCCATCTCTATCTCTCTCTCTCTCCCCCCTCCCTCCCTCCCTCCCCCCCCCACTATCTCTCTCGGTTAGATTCATTTAGGGCTTGTAATGTAGCCCTAAGGAGGAATGTATTTTATGATTTTGGTCAAATTATTTCCAATTATATATGGGCATGCCACTAAATTTTGAAATATATTCTCAAGTGAGGTTATTTTCTCTCTTTAAATTAGCTCCAAATTTGTAATTCTAATGTTGTGATCTAATTGCAAGGAGAATCATATTAAGGAATAGAAATGGAAAACTACTTCAACTAATTTACCGCACTAGCCAAATTATGCAGTCTGTATTATAAGTATGTGTTGGGTGCATGAATTCAACCGTCCACTGATTTCTCCAAATAAATAACAATTAGTACATTAAATGAAAAAAAATTACATATCGAAATTATTCAGTAGATTCATTTGAATCAACATGGATGTACATCTGACTAGTTTTTCATAACATGCAGCCAAGATATCGTGGAACGAATATATTTGCATTGTTCCTCCGGTGCATTTGTATTAAACTATTCAAAGATAATTCAATTTTAAAATTTATAACGAGTGAAAAATAAAATGACAATGTAGTTTATCTTTTTATAATTAAAAAGATAAGAAAAGCCCACCTTATAACATTAAGAAAATGAAAACTAGTTACTGTTTGGCAAAAATAAATACAAAGACCTTCATGCTAGGGCAAACCCAAAAAAGTATCCAACTGATCATCATCTTCATCATCATCAATAATAATAATAATAATAATAATAATAATAATAATAATAATAATAATAATAATAATAATAATAAAGAAGCAAGCACAAGCTAAGGACTCCCTTCATATGGAGAAATCCTCTGTAGCTTTCTCAAACACTAGAACTTTCAATAGTAGACAACTATGGATTAACTCTAAGTTATGCATTTGATTTGCAAACTTTGCTTTGGCTCATGAGTGCTGCAAGGTATGCTCTTATTTTTTTTGTTTCATTGTGCACTAGACAATGGAAGGGATAGACCTAGAATTGTTGAAAGGATAGGCCGGATATATAGAATAGATATATTTTGGTGTTTGGTTGAGGAATAAGTGTAAAGAATAGATGGAGAGAATAAGTTGCAGTTAATGTGCATTGACCTATGCAATAGTATGGATTTTATCATAAGATCAAATTGATCTCTCATTTTTTGATTCAGAAGAATCACCAAACTTGATGTGGACTATTGTTACCAATATAAGGAGAACTAGACAGGGTCCATTAGCATGATCTGCCATATTAGGAAGTTAAATTATATGAACAATTTTCAAAAAACTTACATGCTTGTATGACATCCAATTGAAGTTGTTTTCTTTTGAAATTGAACAATTCTTTTTTTTAATTTCTACAATGTGTTGTACAAAGCAATCATGGCCAAATTCCCTCATTTGGACCCTCAAATGACCCGATCAAAGCAAAAATTTTCTTTTCAAAAAATATTTTGACCCAACATATCTCTCAATTTATGAAGAGTTAGGCAAAGTAACTGACGAAATAATATAATTCATAAACATTCTCTTATGAATATTAACAAAACATGAAATGAAATTTATTTCATAAACTAATATCGAGTAAAGAGAAACACTTCTTGAATTTTAAACTATCTACTATATATCCCATAACCCAAAGTTTAAGTGACTCCTTCGCATTTGAAAAATAACAAGAAATAAAAGGATGAGCTAATAGCCCAATTAGATACTTCTACCATCTAGCTGGATCAAGTATATAAATAAAAATACTTAAATAAACAAATACAACACTATGAGTCCATAAAGAAAATAATTTAGAATCAAAAGAGTCTATATTTGTCTTATGAATAACCAAATAGCTTGAAGTAGGTATTCTGTTGAAATGGAAGTGAATATCTAGATTTTAATACTAATTAATAAAAATCCAAAAATATTATCACGCACACCCAATCTTTGTCTATGGCCATGTTTAGCCCAGGGATAAGAAATGAAACAACATTTTCCCCTACAATATGGGCTTGAAATTGTGTTTAGATCCATGATGGAGGCAACAAAAATAATTTCTGAATACAAGCTTTATCATTGATCCACCCTATTGGCAAGGTCAAAATCATAGTTTGACTAGAGAGAAAAGTATTTTTTTTCCACAGCAACTTCAAAGCTTATTTTTATCTATACACAAATATTGATTTTTCAAATACTCATTGTCAGAGTAGAGGAAATTGAAAACCTAGTTTTCTATTGCCAAAATCTAAGCTACCTTATGTACCTCCATTAAATACACTAGAGATCTAGTGATTTGCCTTGGAAAATTTATGCAACTAAGATATACTACAATAGAGATCTAGTGATTTGCTTTGGAAAATATATGCAACTAAGATATATTACAATAGAGATCTTGTGATTTGTCTTGGAAAATTTATGCAACTAAGATATATTACAATAGAGATAAAGTGATTTGCCTTGGAAAATTTATACAACTAAGATATACACGAAGATAGACTTGGAAAGATAAATAAAACATTAACCTTTATCTATCAATATGGTAACCATTTGTAACGTACAACATTCCATCCTTATATGTATACCTACTTATGAAGAGCTATAATCTTACCAAGATAGATGCAGTCACCCAACTCCTCATGTGTACGACACTCCTCTCCTTTGATACGAGACCCCTGAATACTTCTGTCGAGGAGGGAAATAGAAGCAAGGAGTTAGGCTAGAGCATACAAATCATGTTGAAGATATGAAGGGATTATATTGAGGTTATTCTAAAGAGAGATAAACATAGAGAAGAAATGGTAAAGACTGATCTTAGCTAGCCAAGAAAAGATGCCGGAATTGGAGAGAGTGCGACGGGAAGTGAGAGCAAGGCATTGATGTCGGAAAGAGAGTAGATGGGGAAAGAAACAGAGCTAGGGCTTGAAGGAGAAATGAAGAGAGAGAAAGAAGGTAAGAGAGAGGGAGATGTTGCATGAGATAGAAGGGGGTACAACAAAAGAATACATGAGAGGAAGTACTGCAGGCATGATCCAAGTGGATCACATGAGAACATGTCTATTTGTTGGGTTTAGGTTACAATTTACATCATAGTAAGACAAAGCTAAAGAAGAAGAAAGAAATGAGAGAGGCAAAGAAAGAAATTGAGAGTGAAAAGGAAATGAAATCAAGAAAGAGAAAGCAAGAGAAAGAGAAAGGGTGTTAAGTGATGAATCAAAGGCGTGACGGTGCTGGTTTCATACACCAAAGAAGGTGCTTTCCCATGTTACAAGAGAAAGCATGATCTTGGTTCACAATCCATATGAACTATGTATCTTCTTTATTTTTCTTAAAATTTAGGCATCAACCCCCACCTAGTGCCCTCTCAATCCCAAATTGTCCCCTACCAACCCCTATCACATTGCCACCACGTGCCTTCCATTTGATGCAAACAACATTTTTGTGTGAGGATCGATGCGAGTGTGTTTAGTCCTATTAGGTAGATCTTGTGTACTTGTACAGGACCAAGGAACTCAAATAACATCTTCCAACTAACCTTTTTAGGTGAGGTCCTATAGAGATTCGAAGCACGATAAAAATGGTATCAGAGTAGATCAGGCCCATAGCCTATGTGGACTAGCAGATATTGTAGTACAAGTTAATAAGGGCTGACCACTAACTCATCATGGTACTTATAATTATATTTGAATGGATTTGGACCCTTAACCTGATGAGAATGTCAGAACTTAAATGGAGTGAGTATCTAAGGATCAATGTGGACATGTATTTAGTCGTACATTGGCTATGTACTAGGTAAATTTTGAAGACTTGTACAAGGCTAAGGAATCCAAATAATATTTTTTGGCTAGCCTTTTTAGGTGAGGTATTGTGCTGTAACATTTTGTGACCCTCTCACTCTTTGAGCACTCTTGCTTATTAGATCTTCCTTATATATATGTGTGTGTGTGTGTGTGTGTGGAATTTGGCCACCCATCAATCAGTGCTAAATCCTTCCGCAACATCTACAAAAGTCACTACCTTAAAGATGGCATATCGAGTGTGCACTCCTTCATTCTTGAGTCATAAAGGTCAGGCACTTGTCTAGGCACTTCAGGAGAAGTCTTTGAAAAGAAGGGAAAAGGATTCTAGTCCCACCTACTAGGCTGGGTTCCTCTTAAATTTCTTGACAGCCTACCGATGTATATCTGTATGCATATCATTATATAAATGCATGCATGCATGCATGCATGCATGCATTTTTATGTATATGTCTATGTATACATATATGTATACGTAGATATATGTATGTATATGGATGCATGCATTGCATTTGTGTATGCATGTACTATAAATAATCTTACTAAGCCATGATAAAAATCACATATCGATTCTTTGACAAAGGAGGCACTGTTTGCCCTATGTCTAGAACTATTCAGAGGTTTAAAGATCCCAGAAAATTAAAGGTCTTTATGTGTTTGGCGGTTAGAAATAAATGACATATAAAGAGGTGCTTTGGCTTGGAAAGGTTAGCCAGGTAGCATGATCTATATCTTGTGCAAGATATCTTTAGAGAATAGAAGGGAGCCCTCTCAACTCGTGTTTTGGCTAAGCTTCTCTTTTCTTCTTTTTTCCCTCAGTTGAATGGGTGTCAAGTGTTGCTATCGTTTTCAAGTGTTTCTATTTATATTTACTTTACTAAAAAATGATTTACGTTATCTCAATGAAGTAGGGTAGGTTTTCCTGCATTGCTATTTTATCTTTTTTTACTTAATTACGCATTTTAAAATTGAATTATCTTTGAATGATTTTTCATGGAATTTTAAAATTGAATTATCTTTGAATGATTTATGGAAATTGATCAGATTGTGAGTGTGCATGTTCCAAGATTTTCTTAGTGGCTTGTTATAAAATTAGTCAGATATACACGGAAGAAATATATGCTGCTTCAAGTGAATCTCTTGAATGATTTGAATATATAACATAATAACTTTTAAATATAGTTACCATTTATTCAGACAAACCAGTGGGTGGTTCGGAGCGCCACCCAGCATGTAGTTTGAGATCATATGGCCAAATTTGACAAGTCTATTAATTGTGTCTCTATCCATGCATAAACCCTGAACCGAATTAATGTTGTTGTAACCCTTCAAAAAAAAGGAATTAATGGGGTTGTCATTTCTATCCCTTAACATGATTCCCCTAGTAATTAGACAACAACCTTAATTTTAGTTACAAAATTGGAACTAATCTAGATAGAGGAAACAACCTCACTGAAAAATACATTTCGAAATTCAGTGGTATACCCATAAAAAATTGAAAACGATTTGACCAAAATTGTAACATAGTCTCTTCCTTTGGGCTATATAACAACCCAAACACGTCGAAGGGATGAACATAAAACGGAGAGGGAGAGGGAAGAGGTGGGTGCGGGGGGAGAGATGGACCCGAGGAGACTCTTCGTGGTATACTGGGATTGTATGCGAAACCATGCAGCCGAGCTCGGGGGCTACGCAGTGGACGGCTGCTGCGCGTACGCTTTAGACCGTGCACGTCCTGAGAGCTACTACTGCGAGGCGTGCGGCTGCCATCGCAGTTTCCATCGGTTGATGGTTGTTGAATGGCAGGCTGGTGACCATGTGGAAGATGAGGGCAGCTCCGTAACTGCGTCCTCGCCCGCCGAGACGGTGGAAGGTCCTCCCAATAACCAGCAGAATGCTAATAGAAGAAGGCCTCGGAGGAGCCAAAGAATCCGGGCTAGGGGCCCGGCAGCAACGTCCGGGTGAATCTGAGAGCTTTTCAATCTATTGATGCAAAACTGAAGGGCAAGTAAAATAAGATCTTCATTCCCCATATGTTCTTTGCCTTTCTTCTTGTCTTTCTACATGACTAAAGATTGGAACTTCTGTCTCTCATGCATGATGATATCCCTTGGTTTCTTATATATTTAGTGTTGCTCTCATGGCATGTGAAACTGAACTGTGTATCGTGGTGCCGACTATAAGAGTCGGGAATCCTGTGATGATGTTGTTGAAACCTTGGATCATCTCAAATGTGAACGGGAGACAAAGATCGAACTCCACCCGTATATATCAGATTTTTTTTTTGAATTTTCTTCCGGTGTTTATTTTAAAGCCTTGGACATCTCAATCTATAGATGAGTCCAGGATTGGTTACCTCTCGATCTAAGGGTTGGCAAAAACGTCGTCCGCAAAAATCGTTTACCAATCCGATCCCATGGATACACATCAATTTCCAACGGATCTCCCTGAGAGTCCACCCTAAAACAGCTTCCATTTGGTCGGATCTCACAAAAACACCTCACTTGGTAGGCCTAGCTTCATACCGAAGAGAAATACAGTTTTTGATTTCACATCTCCAACAGCAAGATCAAAATGAAATTGGTGGGATCGATGAGATGAGATCTCCATTGAAGATTGAAATGATTCGCTTCTTCTCGTAGGTTTTCGATTTAGGTTTGTTTGAGAGAATGATTAATTTAATTTTTAGCACCGGTGTTTGTTCATGTGGTTATTGTATTGTACCTTATTGAGGATGTTTGGGAGGATTATTTTCCCAACAGCATTGTTTTATTGGTTACGGAGCTCTTCTAACAAATTTTCTGCCAAATGTTATTACAAGTTTCATAATCTTGACGATGTTATGCTTGCTGGTATTATGGATATACGGAAATCGCCTGTGAGAAGGTGAAGGGTTTCTGTTGGTTGGCATTCAAGAATAAAGTTCTTACGATAGATAATTTACAATGGATAATTTACAGAGAGATTTTCTGATTAGTTTTTGCACCTAATCAGGCTTCCATTGTTTCTTATCATTGTTGAAGAATCAGCCTGGCTGGGGGTTCGTTGATTTCTTTTTGGTACAATATGGAAAGGGGAGAAGATCAAGAAAAAATTCAGAGCTAGTTGGATTTTTTATCCCTGGTTATCTGGTGATCTTTATGGCTGAAGACGAACATGAAGATTTTCAGAGTATTCAATAGCAATCGCCAATCAAAGGCAAAGTTTAGATGCTTTTTGTATCTTTTAAAAATATTTGCCTTTCGTAACTGGACCTCCTCCAAGGATAAGCCCTTAACGTATATTTGGTTACAAGAAAATCCATGAAAAAGGAGAAGAAAAATAGAACACCATGGAAAATGGAAATTTTTCTGGACTAGTTATCAATTTTTCAAACTTGTTAATATATTGTTGAACGAACAAAAGAAAACTAGATTTTTTCAATGAAAACAATTTTTAGAAGAGATTTTCTGTGAAAGCAAACAAATGGAGCTAAAAGTAGTCGGTATGTCTATTCATTTCAAAATCTAATTTAACAAGCATATGACAAAACCTGTTTTACAGTGTGATAGATGTTTACAGTGTTTTTTCTACTTGAAGATTTCCTCCAATCAAGCAGTGGCCCAAAAATGAAGATTTCTTCGACTACCTATTGGGTGGAGGCTGTAGGCTGAACCACATAAATATCTATCTCTTGTTTTATGATTTTGCTTAGCTAACTGTCGATAGATTCATGTCGTAACATATATTTCATGACACAACACAAATTAGGAAAGATACAAGATAACCATCCTCTCACAAGAGGAGCACCATTCTCCTAAGCTTGCAGTCTAGCTCATCTAATTAGTGTTTGGAATCCTAGCTTTACAAAAGAAAGAAAGAACCACAATAACATTTTCTTGATCGAGAGAATTTAATTGCATTGCAGTAACCTTGTTTACCCTTTTTATAACCTTTGAATTCCTACTACGGAGGGTTACAAAAGAAAAATCCAACCTTCCTGAAAAGTCTTGTTCAGAAAAATGGTCTTGCTCAAACTATGATAATGTATCTATCTTATGCCTTCTAAACCATAGCCTGTGTCATTACCAAAATAAAAAAAAAAGGGAAAAAAAATCAGCCCTTGTGAGGTGATAAAAAGAACCTTTTATCTATACTGTTTGCTTGGGGCTCCTTCAAGGTTTCAAACCGCCATTTTGACTTGCATTGACATTGATAAGCCAAGCTGACCAAGAGAAAAACAACTAGATTATCTACGTTTGGAAAAATTACTCATCCATGAATGTCTGGCTATATCCTTTATATTTGTCCTATTTTTGAGACTGATTTGATTTTTGTTGATCCTGTTGATTTTCAAACTTGTGAGCAGCTCATCCTACATTATTTAGGAAAATAAAATTTTCTTCTTTCCTTTTCCTTAATCAAATAATCTCTCTTGTTGTGTGGGCATGTGTGTATGTATACGTCGGGATGGGAAATAGAGAGATAGGGAGTCTTATTGGCTATATTTTTTTCCATTTCTCAGTTCTTAAAATAAAAAGGTCAGGTTTAGTTGGTAATAAAATTAGTGAAAACTCACTCCCCTTGCTCAAGAACTTGGAAAAAGTCTCTTGATATATTCCCTACCTCTCTATCACTCCACCTATAATGGAGAGAGAGCGATGGTGAGAGGAAGTGCATGGTAAGGGAAGAGAAAAATTGGAAAAAAAAAAGAATAAGAGAAACAAATGAGAATGAGTGAGTGAGTGAGCGAGTGAGTGAGTGAGAGAGAGTAAAATGAGGGTGAACGAGTAAAATGACCACAAAAAAAAAACGTCGTTAATGCCTTATTTTTTTTTAGTGTTCTAAAACAATAAAATAATTGAACAATATGTTTTCTATTTTATTTCAGCATTTTTAAAGTGATTGATTTGGATGAGTCCAAATCAGATTGATTTAAGCAAATCAAGAGTTAACTCTTCCAGGTCAGTTGTACAAGTTCTAGGAATCTATGGACCTGGGTTTGATCCAGCACACGAACGCCTGCAAGTCAAAAGTCAAGTAGATTGACCCATATCTACATCTTAAAATATTACATAGGACAAGATTCAGATTCTATCTTTCATATGAGAACAAATATCTCGATGTTTGAGCCTTTGAGGTGGACAGCCTCTCTGTCTCCTCTCTCTCTCTCCCCCCCACCCCCTCAACTCTCCTCATATCAATAGTGTCCCACAGCCACCGGACCTCTACCCGACCACTCCTCCAGCATCGTCCGCTCCTCTCATCCTACCCTATCCTCTCCTCTGATGCCATGCAATGCCGCCGGACCTCTCACCCTCCGCTCCTCCCACACCGTCCACATATGAGCCAAGGTTCTCGGTCCCTCTCAATAGGTTGGAGCATCAATCCTCCTTTTCAAAACCATATCCCCTATTTGGGTTTTATTTTTTAAAAATTTTTGTTTTCTTGGTCTGATTTGGGGATGTAGGTGGCAAAAATATAAAACAAAAAAGTTCAAACTAATAGTTGGAGTGAACTTCTGAAGGTTTGATAATAATGTTTTGATGATCCCTTCAATGTAAAACTCAACAATTCTTTCTATTCCTTCAGTTAACTACTTCTCTTTCATGAATATCATCTCTATTGTATCATTGCCTACATGTTATCACTGTATTCGTTTTTTTTTTTAACAGTTTTAGAACCGTTAGCTAGGGAGTATATCAATTTGAACTGATTGACAAATCTCTTTGTTATGGCACTGCATAAATGCTAGTGGTATGTGAGTTTAATTTGGAAACATCTTTGTTTTAATTTGGTTAAAATGCAACAATTCTGTCCATGGAGTTCCTAAAAAGTATGTCAAAGAAAGACCATTTTTTGTTCAAATTCATTGTCACACTAACTACAGATCTCCATAGGAGATAAGCTCTCACCAATTGAAAGGTATGATATGAATGAGTTGGATCAGGTGGTTTGGATAGCAGCAAGCAGGATATTTGTTGGAGATATATGTGTAAGCTTTAGGAGATGGTGTTAATTGAAGAGAAAGGTACTTATTGCTAACAAAATTGCCACTTATTTCAGTTCAAGCATTTCTATGTTGTCTCTGACCTGGTTAATCGATGTTACATCAATATTGTTGTATCATATTGCTTGTTGAAGAGATCAATGTTTCTAAGTACAAGCGCCTTCGCATGTTATATAGCACACTCAATAACTACTAAATGATATTTATCATTAGATCCACCACTAAATGTGAAGTTCTAGAATACCTGACCAAGTACCTCTTTGGGTTATAGATCGCAGTCCTTAGCTCATAACTGTCTTTTTATTGATGTAATATCATGGAACTAATGAAAAACATTATGTTTTTTGTTAAAGTTCTCTACTAGTACACTTAGCAGCTAATAAATAACTTGTAAATATCATATTGGTTACTGATATATGTATTGTCAAATGCCGACGTTAAATAATATTGGATGGCTTGCTATGGTATTGATGATCATTTTGTGGTGAATCAATTAGTTGTTAGATATGTGGATTATTCTCACAAGGTACTCTCTCAAATGTTAACAAGGCCACTCCATCAAGTGAAATAAATCATCTTCGTATGTATGGTCCTAACCATTTATGGGTCATGCCTCCGGATAAACCATTGTCTTCGAACATTTCAAATGTAGGTGATTAACTGATATAAGGAGAATTAATATTCTTTTAATGGATCAGCTTGTTAATCAGATTGTTATTCAATTGCACCACCCAATAAATAAGAGGGAGATCTCAGGAGACCATATTTGACAGAAGAGGCAAAGTTGGAATGTTGAAATTGCAAGATTATTTGCTCCTCATTTTTTGAGATGTAATTAAACATTCTGATGATCAAAAAATGGATATTTTGGTCACAATTTTGTAATCTATTTTAAGGTTGTTTTGTAATCTGTCGGCCACTAAAAATTCTGCATACAGCATTAGCATTAGCTTGTTTAGTTCTCTTATATATTGTTAAATGTGCGATATGGTGAAGTTACTATTGTTCCATTTTGTTATTATTTTTCATGCAATGATATGAAACCAATTTGTTAACTGCCTCTTATTTGAGACTCATGTCCTACTTTAGCCCACACTTCATTGGGTCACTCAAACATTATAGTATCGCATCTTTGGCTTGAAATTATTAAGTAGTGATGGATTGTTAATAGACAAACTAGATAACATTCCAAGTTTGTCAAGCCTAAGTATTAATTTATTGTCTTCAGGTCTTTGCCAGATAGAAAATGGTGATAGGCAGCTCATGAAAAGCATCTCTGTAGCTATTGAAGAAGTGTTTGGTTTTGTTTTATCCCTCTCTACTGTTTGATGCATGCTTGTAAGCTAATTCAGGAATTGTTCTCATACGGCCTTCAGCCTAAGATCGCTAAGGCAACATGCGAAGCTCAATTGACAAGCTTTGCAAATGTAATTTTTGAGTCAAAGAATTATATGGAGCATATGTTTTATCATATCTTAAGGGAACATGTTTGACTTGAAACTACCTCAATAACCCAGGTGCCATCAGCCCCTCTGTGGATTCTCTTTTCCCATGTTTCTTTTCTTTCTTTTTCCCTTCTTTTCCTTCTTCTTCCTAGCTTAGTCTTTCCCTTCCTTCTCTTTCCTTTTTTTCTCTTCATTCTCTTTTCTTTCTCCCTTCCTTTTTTTTCCATCCTTCCCTCTTTTATGCTACAACCAAGTGCCCAAGCTTTTCTTTTTGTTTTGGAAAAATTACTTAAACATCCTCTCAAATTAAGCCATGTTATAAAATGATCTCCAAAGTTAGTTAAGTAGTTCAACATGGTCCCAAGCCTCATCTAGCATAGTAGCATTTAACATTATTAAGATACTATCATAAAAAATAATGTTTACCTCATTGAAATAGCTTATTTAATTAAAAAGTAGCCTCTCTTCTTCTCTTCTCATCCCTCCTTATTCCCATGTTATTCCAACACCACCATCCTTATCCCTCCTCTCAATCGCTCTACTCTATCTAACATAATCTCACGACGTTCTATCCATTCCCATCACCTCCTCCTTTTCTAACACATCATCCTCGTCATCTCTAAACCACAGTACCGTCCTCATCCTTCCTCTCCAACCCTTCTCTCCACCTAACATGGTCCCAAAGCCCACCCACTATTATGACCTCTTGTTCCAAAACCTCCTCCTCTTCTGTGAATCCCATCGCTATCCTCATCTCTCCTCTCCACTAACCTATTTTCGATCTACGCCCACTTCTATCTCCTCCTTTGCTTTCAACACCTCCTCCTCCATCTCTCTAAACACTTTGCCATCCTTAGTCGGGCCGTGAAGGGTTGACCGTGAGGAGAAGAAGGGGGAGGGGGAAATCAAGAGAGGCGGAGATCGAGGGAGGCACGGGGAGGGTTTTGCCTAGGGGATGGGGAGATCAGGGGAAGGGGAAAGCTGTAAGTGGGGGAGAGGGTGAGTTGAATTGGGAGTCGGATGGGATGGATCGAGAGCTTATTGGGAGGAGTGCAGAAGGTTAAATTGGTAACCTGTTTAATTTCTATTTATTAAACAGGTTAAACGGGTCGGATTAGGTTACCTGTTTAATAAACGGGTCGGATTAAGTTACCTGTTTAATAAACAGGTCAGATTCAGATTGTAATTTTGACCTGTCTAATAAACATGTCGGATTCAGATTTATGAGCATTTAACCTTATCAGCATATGATCCGACTCATTTATGTCCAACCCGACCCACTTGCCATCTCTAGATAAAACCCTTAAACTTAGCACCCATGCAAAATGTAGACGTTGCACTTATTTGCATGGGGAGGCAGCTCCAACGTATTCCCACTCAGCAAAAATAAAGAAGATAGGTTATGGTTACCATGTTCTCGCTTGGTATGATTTTGAAAAGCAGTATAAGATAAACTAGAATTGCTTCCGTACAAGATAGGGCAGTTTTTTTACAAATCATAAAGTTTATGCTTTGGCTATCGTTGTCTCGATGTTGGCTTAGGGAACCTCACGGAAAAGTCAAAAAAAAATTATAGCAGCTGTGGTCGGCAGGTTATCAGTCCACTATGGTTTATTGGGCAAATTCCATTTTTAAGAAAATGAACATGGATGGTTTTTAATATTATTGTACTAAGAACATTAAATGAACGGGTCAGTGGGTCTCACCATTGTTTCCTCAAGAAAAATGACGTGAAAGACCTTGAAGATCGATGGGTTCACAGTTGTATCCTCGAAAATTGAAAGTCATCGTTGATCTCGCAGAACGACAAGCCTTATCTTTGCACCATATTGATCCATTGTAAAACTTAATTTCGACAGGCAAATACTTCCAAATGCCCCTTGTACCCTAAATAGTTTTTGAAAGGAAATAAATAAGATACAATTTCAAGAAGGTACTTTTGCACATGATCCATATATAAATTAACTACATTGTGACTTAGCCATATCTAGAATGTTAACAATCTAGGTAACTTTCTTTCTTGATGGTAGCCATAGATTGCTGCTCCCCTATTATGATTTCACCTTCAAACAGAGCATATTTGTGTCCAACCAACTTAGTTTTGCACATAATCCAAATGGTGGCTCAGCTATATTTTGCATGATCCCATACTAGGTAATTTTTTTCCCCTAAAACCGGCCATATATAGATTGGTGCTCATCTATTTTGAAACTGAGCAAATCTATGTCTAACCATGCCAAACCATCAGTAAGAGGATAAAATCATTGACTAAATGATCTCATTATTTGCTTGTGGTGACACAATGAGCACAAATTAATGCAAAACAGCAGCTAAGCCGGGCATCATGCAGATAGGTCTTATATTGCTAAACTCCTGGCCTGATTGTCTCTCTATCTCTTCTTCTTCTTTTTTCTTCTTCTTCTTCTTCTTCTTCTTTTTCTTCTTTTTGCGCTAAGACGGATGGATCATATTTGACAAGTATGGATGTACCTAATAAAATCAAAAAACAGAATACTTTGAAGTGCCAGGGGCAACTCTCTATCACCAGCCCACATGATACTACCGGAGTGATTGACTACATAAGCAGCTACTCAATCCACAGCCTTATTAGCTGGCCTGATTGTCTTTCACGACATCATGCTTTCCTTGGGCCTTTAAATAAAATCTATGCCATCCCATGCAACATGCATGCTTTGCCTGGATGAGCCCGAGCCTGACCCAATAATATCAACCTAACAACACCTAAAGCCTACACTGTAAGCCGAAGCCCGAACAGTCTTTATACACAATTCGGATTGGGTAAGCCGACAGAATGGACTTCTCAATATAACCGAGTCTAAATTTTAGTTGACTTAGCAAAACTGGGCTTGTAATTAAGCAAGCTGGGCTGACCTATAAACGGCTTGCACAGGGTCTGGTGGACACAATACAATGCATGCCAGGTCTAGTGCAAGGAAGAGGCGTTAACATATAAAAATTTCATGTTGCAGGCCACCAATGGAAACAAGAGAATGCAAAAAAAAAAAGAAGACTGAAGTTAGAATAACTGATAACTCATGATGAGGCTTCCTTTGGAAGGGAGACTCCAAATCCAGCGGCAAACGCTTAGTTGGTAAGGAATATATGGTTTGGGCATTAGGAGTCTTAGAAGGCAGCTATTGAGTGTTGAATTACTTGCCTAAAGCATCGAAATGGAGGGAAACTGAAAAGAGAGAGTCTAAGAGCCTATTCGTTTAATCTAACAGGAGTGGACTAGAGTTCCTGCAGCATTCGCGTATTGAAATGCCCAATTGGGCATGGCCCATATTAAACTAACACTCTTATGGGAGGAAGAAAAATATCTCCTTCCTCTTGTAGGATTTGGGCTAGGAGGTGTTGCATCAATATATATGGATCATGTCTAAATAGGCAACATAATCCATGAATCCATTAGGAAATCCAGCCCTACTGGATTACCCAAAGAGAAGTGGAAGTTTGCTCTATTCGAGGAGTTCTTGAGATGTCTACTCTCATTGATGAGCATTGGGTTACGCTCAACCAAATCCAACCAGCTTCTAAACCCTTCTTTTCTTCCTAGGGTGTGGATTCTATGTCATTAAGTTCTCAAATGAAAATGATATGGTTACAGTACTAACTGAGGGCCCTCCAATAGTTAATGACCAGATGCTAAACCTTCTTAGATTGTAGGGTAACATCATCCCCGAGGAAACCAAGGTTTCAATGTTCTCAGCATAGGTCCATTTTCACTAGCTGCCAATAAGGTACTGAAAGCCGAATGTACTAATACCACTTTCTACTCAAATTTCGGCATCAATTGAGGAGTGGACAAACCGACGACACATGGAGAAAGAAGCTGATAAGCAAATTTCTCTTTCTAAGCTAATTATACATGGTACTAGATTGATTTTCTAGAGAAAAAATAAAAAATAAAATTTAGATATGAAAAAGTTCTCCCTATTGGTTATAAACATGGGGTCTGTAGTAAACATGGGGGTCTGTGGTCACCATCTTAGGAGCGCCCATGTTATAATTCATATTCTATAATCCGACAATATCCATGGTTGGAGAAATAGGCATATCTTATGGTGGAAAAAGAAAAGATAATAATTTTTTTTTTTACATATTCAGTACTATATTACATGTTATAATTCATATTCTATAATTATAGATCAATGGAGGCTGATGTAATTAATAATATGAGAAAGTTATACATGCATGATGTTTACAATATACAATGTTATGTTCATATTACTAACAAAAACCAACAATCTTATTAACCAAAAGTTTTTCAGCAATATTTCTGCTTACACGTGTATTCACCTTTTGATGTTTTTTTTCCTCAGTATTGCACTTAAGCAATGACATTTTCGTTTGACTTTGTCTAATATTACTACTTCGTTCTGATTATATTATTTACTATCTTGCAACAAATTTATTATTTGTCAACTTTATAAAATGGATAATAATGTATTTGCCTGATGGATTAGCTGAAGCCTACCTAAAAAGATCTACTTTTAAAGCCAAGAGAGCATCCCGAGTAAAGGAGAAAGCCCGAAATCCCAATGCCACATGTGACAATCATCGATTGGGCCAAACAATTATAATAAGGCATCTTTGGCACGGAATACTAAGAAATGTCACGGTTGCTATTCCTTACTGTTGATCAGCTTTAAATGAAAGAAAATAAAATATCTGGAATTGGGAGGATCAAGAAATTTACCAATCTCTCGATATTTTGCCATTTTTCGATGAAATCTTTAACATGTAATGTGGGAGATAATACGCTAGGAAAGGAGGTCAAACATACAAAATCAATCAAGATTACACATG
Source organism: Phoenix roebelenii (assembly GCA_025769935.1). Taxonomy (NCBI): domain Eukaryota; kingdom Viridiplantae; phylum Streptophyta; class Magnoliopsida; order Arecales; family Arecaceae; genus Phoenix; species Phoenix roebelenii. Next base: position 20,072,993 of record JAOXJJ010001100.1, on the reverse strand, counting down.
TTCTACCATTTCTTTGATGATCTCCTGAATCATGAGAAGATTTGGAATGGGTCTTGATGGTCTCTTTGGTATATCGGTTAAATAGTATTAATCTATCTCTCAAATTATTTTTGTTTTGCTCTGAATTCGTCCTATCTTACCTACTCAGGTTGGTGGAAAGATCTTGAAGTGTTGTTTATTGAGAGAGTTACCCTCAGTTTTTCCATCGTGATGTCCCGCCTAGCTAATTGTGGAAGCATGGCAAGGAACACTCGTCAAGTTGCTGCCCAGGAGGAGCTGGATCCGAGAGATGCTGAGAACCAATAGCTGTGCGAACAAATAGTGCAACATCACCTGGAGCGTGATTTTGCCACGATTCGAGGTCACCAGCCAAGAGGAATGGATCAGGAACAAGAGATAGCTTCAGATGCTGATGCTGACCACTTCTACAACCCCTACCACCACCATGCTCTACATCAAGAGCAAGTGAACAAACATGAAGCGCTTGGTTTCCGAGACCGTGATGGCCTTTTTGGCATTGGAGCTTTGAAAATTCCGCAGGCTCCTTCAGTCAGAGGACTTCATCGAGTGGCTGATGACAATGGAGTGCTTTTTTGATGGAACGGATGTTCCTGAGAATAAAAAGGAAGATCTTTTTTTTTGAGTGAAAATGGAGGTCGCCAGAAGGGTTAGAATTGGCAAGCCCTTCTATAATTATACACAGCGGTCAAGGGTTAGAATTGGCAAGCCCATGATCACCGAATGGAGTAAGACGGAGCAACATCTCCGACATCGTTTCCTTCCTGTGGAGCATTCACGTACGTACTCTTTGACAAAAGTACTTGAATTTGCGAGATATGGAGAATGGAGTGTTATTGACTACACCGAAGAGTTCCCAAACTCTCAATGCAAACATGTCAAGATGAAGAGGAGGAAACCTGCGTAGCTCACTACCTTAAAAGGTTGTGCCTCGCTATCTGCGAGAAGATGATGGGTCACACGAAGTGGCGTGTCAGCGACAGCGATGCCTATCAAAGGCATCGCATGCTGAAAGGATTTGAGGAGGCCCTCGAGCCTTTCGCCGCCCTTCAACAAATCCAAGGAGCACTAAAATGGAGGTGCATCCTAGAACCAGGGCTACAGGTCCTATCATCGATGCTTCCGATCGTCTTCCCCCCACTAGCCAAGCAATGATAAGGAGCATACATGAGAGGAGAAAGTTCACGAGCTCCACCACGGAGTGTTTCACAAACAATAAGAAGAAAAAGGGGCACCTTTTTTCAGACACCTACACCGTCATCCTACTACTGAAGTACACCTTACTGACGCAAACGAGGAGGGGGATGAAGGCAATGATGTGCTGGATGATGCCATGAACTCATAAGACAGGCTATGCATCATGAAGAACAGAGGATCACTGCATTCAAATGGAGCCGGATGAGAATCCAAGCCTTTTGATTTGCCAAACCCGCTCCATGAAAGGGCAAGGATGAGGATTGGTTGTGCAGCATTATCTTTCTTTAAAGATGCGCAGCAGAAGGAAGAACATTGCAATGTTATTATATATGGTGCATCATGCGAGAACGTTTTGTTTTTTTTGTTTTTTTGATAAATGGAGGTCAGACAACCAGACATGGGAAGAGAACGTATAAAAGCCACAAGGTCAAAGATCATCACGGGATAACGTTGTCCATAAATGGTTGTCGATATACTAAACTGCTTTTTTTCTTTTCGCTTTTTTTTTTTTGAGAAGGTCGATCGATATACTAAACTTGAATGTATAAAAGCATCTATGATCTTACAAAATTACTTGACTAAAAAATTAAAAGAAATGTATCAGCTGGAAGTTGAGGACGTCGATTAGATGTTGAATCACAAACCACAATGCTTTCTTATGTGATCATTACCGTTGATATGACCTTTACATATATTAGTCTATTTCTAGCAGAAAAAAACCCTTCTATAAATATGATTCTCCTTCATAAATTCTGATTTTAAATAGTAGAGAGTAGATGATTTTCTTCTGATCTAGAAAATCAAAGGAGAGGAAATAAGGAACAAAAGAAATTAGGAAGAAAATGAATGTTGTGTTAAATGCTCTAATATTCAGAGGATAAATGCTGGATATTCTGATAATGTTATCTGTGTCATGTTAAATTTCTGATAGCAGGATTCCATAACGTTAGCATCTTGAAAGTTTGCATCACGAAGGAAGCAACATCTGTTTCTTCGTGCTTGGTGAAGAAGCTGGGACCGATGAACAGTGAAGACGCTGGCAACAGTGCTGGGAAGAATATGATGAAGAGAGGAAGAAGAGAAAGGAAGAGAGAAGATTCAGTTTTCATTCCGGCTTGACATCTCTT
>JAOXJJ010001100.1:20031954-20065105 GCA_025769935.1 Phoenix roebelenii | reverse complement strand
TAGATCTATAGGTAAGAGGGAGACGGTTACAATTTGTAGCTGTCATCTAACAGAGAAACAGAATTCTGGTGAGAAAGAAAAACTGATTTCAGGTAGACTGTTATCAGTCCAGCTGGGTGATGTAAGCTGGTGGAGATCCGTCAACACTTGGTAAGCTTATTTATTAGTATATACGTACATTGAAGAGTTAATTAGTTGATAAAGACATGGATATTTAATATATTTTTTTCTTCTTTTAGATGTCAACAACGGGAGATACAAACATTCATATAGTGGAAGCACCATGTTCGCGAAGATAGTAGCAAGCATCCTACAAATGCTTCTTCAAAGCAGAAAGGAAAGGCAAGTGGTAAAATGATGAAAGATGCTAAAAACAAATCGGATGTAATTTGGGATAATTTTATTATAGTTGAAGCAGAAGAACGTGGTATGGTAAGGGCTAAATGTAATTATTGTGATGCAGATTATGCTTGTCCAAATGGTTGCAGTACTAATACCTAAGGGCTCATTTAGGAAGATGCAAGAAGTACCCATACAATGGTGTGGATAAGAAACAAAAGGATCTTAGCTTTTCAACAAACATGACAAGTGGGAGATGGTGCTAGTAGTCTAACTATAGTGAAATTTGACAAGAGATAAATTAAAAGGACCTGCTGAGATTGTAATCACTGTTGAGTTACCATTTAGGTTTGTTAAACATGAGGATTTTCATAAATTCACCACTTTTTTACAACCTTCCATCGCGTATGACTGTGGCAAGAGACTACGAAAATTTAATTAGAAGAAGAAATTGAAAAACTCTTGCATGACACATGCCAAAGAATTTGTCTTACTACAGATATGGACTTCTTTGCAAAATCTTAATTACTTGTGTCTCACTGCATATTTTTATACATAACGATTAGAAGTTGCAGAAAAAGATTTTAAACTTTTGCCCAAATTCTAGTCATAAAGGAGAGGCTATAGGTAAGGCGTTTGAGAATTTCTTGCTTGAGTGGAAAATTGAGAAGATTCTCACTATTACTATTGACAATGCAAGTTCTAACGATGTTGCAATTGGGTATTTAAATAAATAAAAAAAACAGCAATAGAAAAGGAAGTGTTTTAGATGGTGATTTTCTTCATATAAGATGGTGTGCACATATTCCCAATCAAGTTATTAGTAATGGTTTAAAGGATTTGAATGATTCAATTATTAGAATCCATGACATATGCGAAGGCTTCTCCTGCTTGGTTAGCTAAATTTAAAGTATCAAAAAAATTACAAGTAAAAGTATGTTGTGTTCAGATGTTAGGATGCACTGGAATTCAACTTACATGATATTGGAGGCAGCTATAAAATTTTAAAAAGCTTTGGAAAAAATGGAACCCCTACTGATGTGGACTGGGAAAATGTTCGTGCCTAGCGAAATGTTTAGAAACTTGCTACGGTGCTACTTTTCACTATTTTGGTTCTCTCTATATCACTTCAAGTTTTTTTTTTCTTGAAATTGCTGAAGTTCAATTTGTCTTGCTTGAGTGGGCAAAACATGATAATCCAAACTTAAGCTTATTGGCTTCGAGAATGAAAGCCAAGTTTGATAAGTATTGGGGAGATGTTGAGAAAATGAATATGTTGTTGTTTATTGCAGCATTGCTTGATCCTCGATACAAATTGAAATATGTGAAAGTTGCTTTTAGCCAAATTTATGAACTAGATGTAGCTCTTATCATGACTATAGTAAAGTGGAGGAAACATTGCTACCTTTGTATTAGAATTATAGTGTTTGTGAAACTTCAAGTGTGCAATCCACTAAGAAAGCTCAAAGTGCAATTGAGATGGATGTTGATCAACTGGAGCACGGTCAACATGTGTTAGTTCCATCTTAGTTTTAAAAAATTATAGAACAAGAAGATGACAACAACAAATCCAAGGTGAATCGGTACTTAGAGGATGGTTCTAAAATAGATGATGCAACATTTGAAATTTTGGGTTGGTAGAAGATGAATTACTCTTAAGTATCCAATTCTCTCTAAAATAGCAAGAGATGTGCTAGCTAGTCCTATTTATACCATTGCATCGAAGTCCGTATGGAATATTAGTGGTCATGTACTTGGCTCATTGCAGAGTTCTTTGACTCCTAAATTAGTGGAGGCACTTATATGTGCACAAGATTGGTTACAAGCTTCACCACTTTTATCTTATATTGAAGAAAGCATGGGTGAGCTTGAAGGACTTGAATCAGGTAAGTTTATTGTTTATTCAAAATTTTTATGAGAATATACTTTAATTTATTGATCAAATCATGAAAAAATAGCTTAATTTATTGTCAATTTCAGAATTTCAACTTTGGCAAGAGAATTCACTCTTTTACAAGATTGATTTCTTATTGTTTATTCCAATTAGTTTCATTTCTAAGTTTTTGACTTTGTTCATTCTTTGCAAAAATTGATCTATTTCTAGTAGTATTCATTTTTTTTTAATTATTGTTTATTCCAACACTTAAGATTCTATTTCCTTCCTTGATTTCAATGTCCAACACTTAACCTATTGATGAATGGGATATAAGGAGATGAAAATGATACAAATGGACATGGTAAATCAATCTAGTCATATTCAAGCTCTCCAATAATTTATGGGAAGTGGCAACACTATTTGTCACATGCTTTATCGATTCTCCATTGTTGTATCATAGCAAGCTTGATATGTGTATTGTTATTTATGCTTTTGATTTCATATAGAAACCAGCAAACATCTGATTTTATTTACGAAATCATGCAGAGTGCTGGTGGTAGCTGGAGCTAGTCCTGAATCTTCTCTTGAAATTTATTTCTTTTCAGTATAATGGTCTTCTTACAATGTTATTGCAGTTTTCATGGCCTTTTATATGGACTTTATGACGTGTCCATGAAGTTGTTTCTCAAAACAATTGAATGACATTTATCCTTTTTGGGTAATGGGGCTTATGTTAGACTGTTTTTTTTATTGAAGCAACACTTTCAATTCTGTATTATAGTATTATGTGACCACCCATCGTAACTTTCTCAAAAATTTGAATCAATTTTAGTCAGATGATTTATCCTATAGTTCTTAGAGTAATCTTGTGTGATGTTCTGATGTGTAGATGGAAGAGCAGAATCTGAGTTGAATGAGAGGACATGTCTTGCAAAAGCTGATTAGGTGATGCTTGAGAAGTTACATATTTTCAAAGACAAAACTACTAGCAATGTTGCTCCAATGAAATTAACATCTATTTAGTTAACATTTTTATTTCAACAAAATTAAGAGCCATGTTACAGGATGTTCATTGTTGGATTTTTATTGACACCATGCAAAAGATTAGAACACAAAAATTATAAACCCAGTCAAAGAAGACTAAAGCATACATTTAGAGCCCTAAGTGACATTGATGATCACCACAGCAATATCCTATGGAAGAAGAAAGCACAAAAATATGGTAGATCTTCCTTTCCATCTTCTCGTTAATGCTTATCTCGTTAATAGGATAGGTGCTCCCTAAGAACATAGAGACCTTGATGCCCTAGAATTTCTCTACAGAAAGATATATATAGAAGTGGAATAGAACTTTGTCCAGTTAGTAATGCTAATGGGTCCACCTATTACGGAGCTCATTAACCAAATCAAGCCTACACCAATGCTCACCATACTACATAACTAAAAAAATAGAGCCCAAAATAACCATATCTAATTAATTATGGGCTCCTTAAACATTCATTCAGATGACAACTTAGCCCGTACATAATAAATCAAATTATAATCAATCCATATCAATGGAAGCCCACCTTTATGAGAAATTCCAACAGCTCATTGCATTCATCCTTATAGAACAAATCATAAAAGACTTATGCAATAGGGAAAGAAACTAAAAAATATATCAACTTGCAACTGCAATATGTTTAATCTTACAACAATCAACCTACACCAACAAGCTATTTTGGTGATGAACAGTAAAAACATGAAGTTAAATAGAGCATTCCAGGTTGTGTAATTTGACTTTCAGAAAGCCTGCCTTTTTGAACATGGTTCAAAAAAGGAAACTACAAAATTCATATCTCTTTGTTCTATGTTCCATGAGTTTGTCGAGGTGTCGTCTGTTGAAAATCTTTCTTCTAAAGTATTATAAATCTATTTTATAAAATTTTATTATTTTATCTTTAATATTTAATTAATGGTTTTCTATACATACTAAATAAATAAATTAAGTTTTAATATTACCTAGCTCGAGGCATGCTATGGAAGGCACCTCCTTTAGAGCAAATTTGTTCTGCCCAAGTGCAAACATTTGATGATGGTTTACTTTCAAGATATAACGAACCGCTTCATATTCTTTTTGAAGTGCACTCTTACGAAGGAGAATCAGGATCGAACCTGAACTAGCCAAATCCAAATGCTTTAAAATCATCAAATTTGATTGAAGCAAGCTCTTTAACCTCTTTTATGTATACACAATCCTTTTTTCACTTGAGTTCACTCGCTTAGTGTTCTCAATTCTCTTCGCTAATTTGACGTTATTCAGATGAAAGGAGATGTTGTTCTGATGGATAGAAAGTACGACTTATTTTTCATTTATAGATGTAAAAGAGTGAACATAATTAGATGCTTAGGCATTTTTTCGTTGAGTGCATCCCTTCACATAATCTATCTATTCATCAAATGTTGTGTCTGTTGGGATTAAGAATACATCTCTTCATTTATGAAAGTCTTCTGAAGAGTCCGTTTGTGAAGCATCCATTTGGGATATCTTGTGAAAAGAGAAAACATCTCAACACTTTTTTTAAGATACCATATGAGAAATAATTAGAGGTATGTTTGAAGAATTTTCATAGAATTTTAAGAGAGGAGAGTTAAATAAAGATAAGAAACTAAATTTTATCTATTTAGAAAATCAAGTTATCTGGGAGTATAAGATAAGGTTTTATATTTAAGTAGGCTTATGTTTAGACAAATATCCAATATAGAATTCTAGAATCTCAAATATTTAAATTAAATATTTTAATAATAAACCAACATCGTCTTCTTTCATATCTTCCTTGCATATGATTGTAGATTTGTTCATGAAACTGCAAAATTTAATAGTAACTTTGTTCAAAAATATGAGGATCTACATGTATTTTTCTGCTTTGGATTTCTTTTGCTTTTGCTAGCAGTCACACCCTCATCTAGTTATTGAATAGAACAAAGAGATTTGAAAATCCACCTAGTCGTAAGAGGGATAATATATGTTCTTTCAATCCAAATTTACTTGCCTCTGGTTTCCATTATTTCATAAAAGGTCTTTGAGTATTAGCAGAATGACACACAGAAAGATAGAGCTAAATGGTGGATAATTGTTCATTTGCTACTGACCTTAACTAGAGGACTTGTAATCAACTCCATAGGGAATGTGCTATATATGCCCCATAATGTTTTTTGTAGTAAACACTGAATGGGTGACAGGTAACCAGTTTTACAGTACTCTTTTAAGCATAGTTAGGACTTAAAATGGACAACATGCCACTTAGCCCATCTCATGAGCTGCCCATTTGATGGAAGCCTAATAGCCCACAACCTGATAAACCAAACTGAACTGAACCAGTTTTTTCAGATTGGTTTGAACTAGTTTTAGCATAAAATCAATTTGGTTTCGGTTTCAATTTTAGAAAACTAATTTAAAGTAGATTAGTTTCAGAAATATCCCTAAACCGACCTGATTAGAACCGTGCACACCCTAGCCTGAACCACCATCTCCTATGAGTAGACCTTCATCCTGCTTCATTCCCTTAAGTCCACAGTAGAGTCTAATTGCGACTGAGCGAGCTAAGGCTTAATTTAATGGCAGGCCTCGGATCTCTTTTTTTTGGGATGAACCTTCCTTGTCTTGTGCCCTATCTTTTTTTTTCTTTCCCACTCACTACTGCTTGCTGCTGGACCTCCGGTTGTGCTTGCAATGCCACCAAAATCTGCCATCTTTGGCCATGATTCTTCAACCTCTGCCAATTCCAGCGAGCTCCCTCCCTCACCTTCTTTTTTTCTCTCTAAAACAAACCCTATTTTCCTGATTTTTTAGCCACAGGAGTTTCTTTTTGGCTGACCCTATTTTTTGGTTGTTCACTATTTTCACCAGTTGTAGCCGTGGTGGCTATCACCACTGTCGGCTCTCCATCCTTGTCACCATGCCCCACCTAACCACCTTCACCCCCCCCAAGCCACTCTTCTTTCTTCTATTCCTCCTCCTCTTTTTTTGTCTTCTTCTTTTTCTCCTACCCATTCTCATGAATTTCTCTCTCCTATTTATCCTTTCTAGTTGACCAGTGGACTAGGAATGAATTCACCTCTAATTTTCTCTTTGTTTCTTTCTCTCTGTCACCAATGGATCAGACCCAAACCCTTGATTGAACCCAAATTGAGTTTCTCTCTCTTCTCTTATTATCTTTTTCTCTCTCATCTTTTTTTTGATTGAGGGCTAACGATATTTGTTATTCTAATCAAAGCCTTCAACTCCAGAGGAACATCAGATTTAAAGATTGAGCCAAGCATCTAAGGTAACCACTATAAATCCTATTTTGGCCTTTTTGTTCTAAAATTGAAAATCCCCAATTAGATTTTAAAACTAGGAATTGATGTGATACAAAGTCTCAAAGGATGTGACAATCTTCAGATTTTAGGATGATGCGTAGAATTAAGGAAGAAGGCCTAATGAATTGATAAATTTCTTGTAGGCTGTGATTAGTCTGATCAAAAGAATTTTTGGATCAAATTGACCTAGACTATACGTTTCTTCTACCTTTGGTTATTTTGTCATTGCATGCCATGTATTTTAAAATTAAAATTTATATTTCTTAGTTTTTGAGCCAATGATTGAAAAGAAATATTTGTAAATATTTGAACTTGGAAATTTTGGAAATTATCCATGTTTATATATATTATGTATACTTGCTTAAAAAGATTAACTAAAAAATCATAGATCAAGTATAAAGGTTCTTATTATGGCAAGATTACAAATATGATAATTTATTTGCATAATTAAAGAATTTGAAATTAGATGATTATCCTATTTCAATACCGCATATATAGCATTTGAAATAAGATGTGAAATTTTGGTTGATACCATTTATACTATTGAAACAATTAGGCTTATTTTATGTATTAGAAAATCAGTTTGGAGTAAATATTACAAAAACTCTCTGGTCTGACTATGATTTGGATCTAGCCAACAGGACTAATAGTTGGTTGTACATCAAAAACTAGTTCCTCCTGGGCCTAGCTAGTGGAGGTTGATCGTTGGTGCACATTGATGGATGACATGTTCTATTCTCAAGGCTAGCATCTTTGCCTTCTCGTAGAAAAATCATGGCCATTGATTTCAAAGCTAGTTCACTTCCGAGTCTAACTAGTCTGGACCGATCACTGGCACAAACTGATGAACACCATATTTTATATTTAGGGGCTAGTCTTTTTCAGATCTTGTCACAAGGCTTATCGTGGTCATAGTCATCAAAGACTGAGAAAGAGTTTATTAATTATCAATATTGATTTGAAAAAAATCATTGATCAAAAGCATGGCATATTTTGGAAAGTAATTTATATTGATAGATGCAATCAAAAGTAACCTATTTCTTGAATTGTTAAATTATTTATATTTGGAAAAGTTATGTAGTATACTTGATCCAACTAGAGTATTAGTAATTTATTGATCCTATATAACTCGCTGTCTCTTTTCTATTTTTTTCCAGATGTAGAGGATTAGATGGGATTGAGCTGGTTGAGCGGAAAAGATATAGGACTTAAATGATTAGTTGTTGGTACTTCTGAACAAATAATTAGATAAAGTATTTGTATAAATTTTTTTTAATATCTAAGATTGTAAACATGTTTTTTTCTTTATTATTTTAGAATTTTAATTGCTTCTTAAGACTATAGCTTGAGTATTTGGAGGATATGTATAAAAGGTAGATCTTGCATGTCCTGTAGGATTAAATCTATAGATGTGCAGTTCTCTACCACATGCTTGGCTCGGGTTATTGGGTCGGGGCATGACATTAGCATAGTGTCAAAGTCAGTGGATTAGGAATTAAAATTAGAGAAACTAGATCGATTGATTCAACTAAGTGTGATTAGGTTTAATTGAGAGAATAATTGATCAGTTGAAGATGTGATTGACCAATATTTGGCTAAATGAAGTAAGGAAAGAGAGTAAAAAGAAAATCTACCATAAATAAGGAGATTTTGATTTAGTAGCATGATCCTTATTGATTTTAGGCTTAAGAGTTTAAAAGTGGATGCCCGAGGATGTCCACAATTGAGATGCTCTTCCATTTGGAGCTTAATTCCCCAAAAAGACGGAATTTTATGGTGGATTAATTCTGGGAAGGGAGGTTGATTTGTTTAAGCATACTTGGCTGTCCTCTATACCATTTAATAAAGTGCCCGTCACCTGCCAATGTGGACGAATACCAGGAGGGATTAAATTTTCAGATATATTGATTGAGCAAAGGCTATGGGAGGATGTTTAGAAACCAGTTTCTATTTTTCCACCAGAGCTGGTTTATGATATCTGCAACATATAAGGGGTTTGAACAAAACTGTCAAGATCAATGTTAAAAGAAATTCAGAAGCACGTATCTACAAAGTCTCTTGGCTCTTTTGGATATGGAAAGCTTCCACATTCTTCCTCATGTGAGAATTTTTGGGTGGCAATTTCAGTGGAGAAGAATCCCCTATAAGGTCACTTTATATTCTGTGCGTTAAGTTGGTCCTACCTATATTTTCTGTGATCTGTGCAATGAGTTGGGATGAATATTTATTACACGATGGTCCACTGTGCTTCTGCTGGAAACTTGACGCATTAGCAGTTACTCCCAAACTTGATCTGAAGCGGCCGTCAGTCGCTGAATTGCTTGATACATTTGCTGGGATGAATCTCAAAGAGGGAGACAACATGGATTATGTCCACTGGATGGCTTCTTTGGTCTGTTAGGAATGTGAGATTGTTCCAATCAAAGGTGTCCTCAACCTAAGTTCTTGTCGGGAAAGCAACGTTCCCAGCTGATGTGTTCTTCTCTGCTCAATCTAAGTTTCCTTTCACGACGATAGGTAGGCATTCCCCTTCTCCAATTACAGTCAGGTAGCTACTCCCTCCCCTAGGAGTGTTTAAAGTGAGCTTTGGCAGTTCAGTGAAAACCTTATCTGCTGGTGCCGAATTCCTTAAAAGGGCTGTTAACGGCAAACTGATTCAAGCTTCTGCAAGAAGACTCATCAAATGTTCGGTTCGTGAAGCTGAATTGAATGTGACCTGGTGGGGTATATATCCACTGCAGTGTAAGTATCAGGCTACCAAACTATGACTCAAAGGGGATTCAAACACAGTCTTACAGTGGATTAATGATTCTAAATCTTCATCCGGACTATATCACCACCCTCTCCTTGGAGACCTATAGGGAAATTCAAGATAGTGCATCTTGCTTTCAAAGCTTCACATATATTTTGTCAGGGCAACCAATCAGCTGATTGGTTAGCAAATGAAGGCCCTAAATGAGACTTGCCCTACCTTGAAGAAGATATACTTTTCTTGCATTCTAAATGAGACTTGGACGACCTTGAAGAAAATATACTTTTCCTTTTCTTTTCTGTTTGGAATTTTACTACCCTACCCATGCACGTACCCCCGGCCCCCACCCTTCCCCACCCCCCCACCTAAAAAAATAAAAATAAAAAATTCCATGGTTAGGCATGCATAAGTCTTTAATTTTCAATTATGTTATGCATTGATTTCACATAAAATTGGTGCAAGTAAGATTTTGCTAGTAAACTACATATTCTTGTTCCACCAAATGACATAATAGATAAACTCCAAAGGCATATTTTAATAATCCTGCAGGATTCAGGTCTATTGGTCCGCCTACCTCGTAGTCTTTTAAGGGCTCATTAAAAAATCCTAACCTAAATCCCAGTCTGTGGACTAGTTGGTTTTTGAAAAAAAAAAAAATTATAGAGATCCATTTTTTCCTTCCATAAAATTTGGGCTCAAGGGTGTTAAGTTGATATGGGTCACAACCAAATAAGCTACCCAATCTATGAATTCAGCCAAAAGATAACCCTATCCTATAGAATTTTTCTAGCAAACCCTAAATCTTAAATTGAGATTACTTCGATATTGAATGAGGAGTAAGAGTGATCCACCTACAAGCCTACGATAATCTTACCAAGTGGCCATATAGGGATTTAGGCATATTTCAATAATGAAGGTTTATGCTTTCGACTATAGGTTGTCTAATTAACTAAAATGACATCAATAATCAACTCCAGAGCAAATATTAAATCTTAATACAACACTAAATAAAACAACACATAATAGTCAACAATTATCAACAATGGACTAATTCAACTAAATACTTATTACTAATAATGACATCCAAAACCAACCCATCATTCCTGGGAGAACTTTTGCTCTAGTTACTAAGTAACTATGACAATGAGACTTAAGATCCCTATAGTTCTTCATGGCATCACATAACACCCATGGAATATCATATTTCATGAGAAGTTTATGATCATAATATCATAGCTCTCCAATAATAATCGGATCAGGCCATTGAAGTTGATTTATGAAGCACAAATAAATGGCAGTCCTTGCCCATATCTGTGATGCCAAAAAAAAGTCCTACAGAGGACGAACTCATTCACCTCAACGACAGGGGGGCTAAAAAAGGCCACTATCGTAAGCCTTTTCTTGTGCGGTTTGTGGGCTCATCTGGGCTAACATGAGAAGGACAAAGATCAAGTGGGCATTTTTGGAACACAAATTGGAGAAGGTCAAACGGATCTAACTTGTCTTAGAACTGAGACGAAGCGAAGTGGACGAGTCAACTTCTTTCCATTTTCAGTCCCCATCCCTGTCCCCCGATCTAATATCAATCCATCCCCCCTCCTGAACCCCTCCGAGAACTCCCATGGCTATATCATTCTTTTCGACACCTGGCCTATAATAATATATTTTTAAAAAGGACTGAGTTAAAAAAAAATAGAGCTGTCTTTGTCTGAGCGTCCGTACGAAGTGCTAATAACTCGTCCTTTATGGCCGTCGGACGGAGGTTTGGTGGCGAAAGTCGGATCGCAATCAATGGCGGAGTCTCTTCCCATCATGCCCCCGGATATCTTTTTCGTGCCCGGAACGCCCCTGGGCGGAGCTGGTCGTCGCCGTTAAGGTGGACCTAACGGAGGCGGGGCGGCGACCGTCACGCCGGCCGGGGTTGACGTCGCCGCGTGTCGGCTTGACTGACGCGTTCTGCGTTGTGGATGATGTGGACAGCACGTGCAGCTCACCTGCGCCTGTTTGACGCAGTTCTTTAATAACGTCGATGCGCCTGAAATAACGGACCCGTTCCGAAACCTTGAGGGTACTGTTGTAACGGAAATAATTAACAGCAATGTTTCCGTTCATTAATGTTTTTTGGGCCCAATTGAATAGTTGCTATAAGAGCCAACATTTCTATAATGTTGTTAGTACCATTTTAAAGGATTCTAACAGCGAACACAACTGAATGTACGACAAAGCTTACTGGATTATCAGACACAATTTAGTGGCTAATGTCCTAACATAAGGAGAGTTATATCTGTTTGCTGTTATAATGGATTACTTACCTAGGCTACACTTTGCTAAATAGACAATTATTTTAACTATTAATTATATAAAATATTATTTCTCAAGCAACATAAAATTTTGATTTGAACAATAATTATTTTATTTGATTATAAATGAATAATCAATAATCGACACCTTTCCTTATATTTAGAAGTTGACTTCAATTAGAATATCTTTTGACAGATATAATGCAATAACTCTACTCTCACATATAGCCAAATGTTGTCTTAAACCGCAATATGGATGCTTGATTTTTTTTTTTTTGTTTTTGGGACGAAAATAATCATGACAATAATAACATAGCAATATGAGCTGATTTCATCACCGATTATATTTAATAAATTATTTTTTAGTAATATAAATATTTATAAATTTAAAAAAAAATATTAAAAAGCAACTATTATGTTTTTTACATAGAAGAGCAGCAATTATTCAATAGTTGATTACATGCAGCACACCGAGAGACTTAATAAGAATTAAAATATTTTAAAAATCCAAACTAAATTATAGCGCGAGAGAGAGTAAGGGAGAAAAAGGGAGGGGCGTAGGGGAGGGAGAGGCATGGGGTGATTATGTTTCCTTTTTTTTTGTTTCTTTCTCCGTCCGGTGAGGAATTGAGAGGAGAGAGAGAGGAGAGAGGGGACGAGGGGAGAGAGAGGAGGGCGTGGCCCTCTATTAATTCAGGGGGTGAATCCGCCCGTTTTGTTGCCGATATTTCCGACGCCCCCAGTTCCCCCTCCCCCCCCGGCGGTTTCCGAATTCGTCTCCATGCTCTCGCCCCCTGTAGAAAGCTCGCTGATATGAAGTCTTAGAGGGTGGGAGTAGAAGAGTTTTTCTATAGGCGTGTGTGTGTGTGTGTGTGTGTGTGTGTGTGTGTGTGAGAGAGAGAGAGAGAGAGAGCGTAGCTGGAAGAGAGGAAAATGGATTCCGGGGACGACCCAGATGCCTCAGATGGGCAGAGGAAGAAGAAGCGTTACCACCGTCACACCCCTCGCCAGATTCAGCAGCTCGAAGCGTATACTCTGTTCTTTTCTGGTTCCCCCTGTCCTACTTCTTCACAAAGATTGGATTTTGATGGCTTTTTCGTGTTGTTTCGGTGGAATTTAGGATGTTCAAGGAGTGCCCACATCCGGACGAGAAGCAGAGAATGCAGTTGAGCAGAGATTTGGCGCTGGAGCCCCGGCAGATCAAGTTCTGGTTCCAGAACAGGAGGACCCAGATGAAGGCAAGCCTTCTCTTCCCCTCCCCCCCTTCTTTCTTCCCTTCTTTTGGCCTTTTTCGTGCGGAACGGAGTGCGGTGGGTCGAGAGAAACCAAAAAGGAGGCACCTTTGGGTGGTTTCGCTGATCACCTGCGGTGGTTTGGCAGGCCCAGCACGAGAGGGCCGACAACTGCGCCCTCCGCGCGGAGAACGACAAGATCCGCTGCGAGAACATCGCCATGAGGGAGGCGCTCAAAAACGTCATCTGCCCCACCTGCGGCGGGCCGCCGGTCACCGAGGACTCCTACTTCGACGAGCAAAAGCTCCGGCTGGAGAACGCCCGGCTGAAAGAAGAGGTACCCACCACTCCTAGTCCTTTTCCTCTTCCAATTAATTGCTTGCTGTTAACCGTCCACCATGCCGTAGAATTAACGTGATGGTGATGTTTCCAGCAATCGAATTCTGTTCGTTCGAAGCCACCCGTAGAATTAGGATGACCATTGTTTCCACCGTTCAAAGATGTTAAAAAAGGAAGAAGAAGTTGTATTTCCTGTTAACATGATTCAATTTTGCTCTTTTGGTTAATTGATGTGTTTGCAGCTGGACCGGGTTTCGAGCATGGCATCCAAGTATCTGGGCAGGCCAGTTACACAACTTCCTCCAGTGCAGCCAGTGCCCATTTCTTCATTAGATTTATCGGTCGGGGGTTTCGGTAACCTGGCGCTTGGCCCTTCACTTGACCTTGATCTCCTTACTGGGAGTTCTTCTACGTTGCCTTTTCCATTTTCGACCGCAGTGTCCGATATCGAGAAGCCTATTATGGCAGACATGGCCACCAATGCAATGGAAGAGCTGATCAGGCTAGTGCAGACCGATGAACCCCTGTGGACGAAGCTTGGAGGTGATGGGAGGGAGATCCTTAATCTCGAAACGTATGATAGGATCTTCCCAAAGCTCAGGCACCAGTTCAAGAGTCCGGATATCCGCACCGAGGCCTCGAGGGACTCCGGACTGGTGTTCATGAATGCTGTAGCATTGGTTGATTTGTTTATGGATTCAGTAAGTCTCTATGCTTAGTTAATTATACTCATGGCCTTTTAATTATGGTGTTTGGAGTAAGAGAGATTCGTTCTCGTTGCAGAGCAAGTGGGCAGAGTTTTTTCCTACAATTGTTTCCAAGGCTAGAACCTTAGAAGTCCTTGCTGGTGGAATGGCAGGAAGTAGGAGCGGATCTCTGCTTCTGGTATAACTGCTTGTCTGAATACATTTTCTTTTGCTTGTAATCCTTTGCATGTTTTTCGGTGGCACTGATCTTATTTGAATACTATACAGATGTATGAAGAGATACAGGTTCTTTCGCCGGTAGTGCCCACACGTGAGTTCTATTTCCTGCGTTATTGTCAGCAAATGGAGCAGGGCTTATGGGCCATAGCTGATGTCTCGGTAGACTTATCCAGAGAGAATCAATTCGTGCCTCCTTTCGGATCGCGGAGGCTTCCTTCTGGCTGCTTAATTCAGGACATGCCCAGTGGCTACTCCAAGGTGATTGTGCATGCAAGTAGTTCTTATCTGCTGGATTTGTGTCAACTCTTTGTTCATGGAGAAATAAGTGGCAAATTTTGATTCAGGTGACTTGGGTGGAGCACATGGAAATCGAAGAAAAGACTCCTGTTCACCGGCTCTACAGGGATCTCGTGAGCAGTGGGGTGGCATTCGGAGCGCCGCGATGGCTCGCCACTCTCCAGAGAATGTGTGAAAGATTTGCATGTCTAATGGTCGCTGGCACTTCCTCGAGGGACCTTGGAGGAGGTAATGCATTAATGATCTTTATATTTTTGGAAGCTAAGAACTTCGGTGTGATGCTGAATTCAAAAAAAATGCCTTCAGTGATTCCCTCGCCCGAAGGCAAGCGGAGCATGATGAAGCTATCCCAGAGGATGATTAACAATTTCTGCTATAGTTTAAGTGCGTCCACCGGAAACCGATGGACGACGCTCTCAGGACTGAATGATGTAGGAGTTCGAGTCACAGTTCACAAGAGCACAAATCCTGGCCAGCCCAATGGCGTCGTCCTCAGCGCAGCAACCTCTATATGGCTACCAATATCGTCCGAGAGGGTCTTCAGTTTCTTCAAAGATGAACGCACTCGAGCTCAGGTACTTACCTGGAACTATTAGATCAGTTTACTGTTTATGCTCATAATCTTAAGCCCACAGCTTGGAACCTTTACGACTGATATCTGCGCATGTTCTTCAGTGGGATGTTCTGTCGAGTGGCAATTCAGTTCAAGAGGTTGCCTGCGTGATAAATGGTTCGCATCCAGGGAACTGTATCTCTCTCCTTCGTGTAAGTTTCATGATTGGATTCTTGTTTGCTAGTTGATCGTTTTTCCATGGTTGTGGTCAGTTTCTTATATTTCGGATGTGATGATATGGTGAACAAACAAAACAGGCTCTCAATGCCAGTCAGAACAACATGCTGATACTCCAGGAGAGCTGCACTGATGCCTCGGGCTCGCTTGTCATCTATGCCCCCATCGACCTCCCGTCTATCAACATTGTGATGAGCGGCGAGGACCCATCTTACATTCCTCTCTTGCCATCAGGGTTCACCATATTGCCCGACGGCCGTGCCGGTGGAGGTGGAGGGGCTACGACGAGCTCAAACCCAATGGGAGGCTCCTCAGGCTCGCTGATCACAGTGGCATTTCAGATCCTTGTAAGCAGCCTTCCTTCTGCGAAGCTCAACGTAGAGTCGGTGACAACAGTCAATAATCTCATTAGCACCACTGTGCAGCAAATAAAGGCTGCCTTGAATTGCACCAGTGGCTGATGGTCTGAAGAGGCTTCAGAAGCTCTCCCCCACAACCCCCCCACCACCACCACCCTTAACTGCAACATACCAGATGGGCTCAGAGGGTTTTTGATGTGGGCATTCAAGAGGAGGTTTAATTGGGGCTCTCTTTTGGTTGGTTGGGGCCTTGAATGCTCTCATCAAGAGCTGGAACTGGAGCTGGAACTGCAGCTGATGCTGATGCCAGTCTCATAACAACTTCAAAGATTTTTACAAGGAGTCAAGTCATATTTACATTTAGGAAGCCTTTAAAGAGGGAGTCAAGAACGCACCATACTTGTCTCTTTCCTTGCTGTCGTAACTCCTTAGCTTTGAGGCTTTTTTCTTTTGAATTTTGTTTGTTCTTTTCCCTTATCCCTTTTCTCATTCTCACTCTTAACGCCATGCAGCAAGGGTAAAGTGGTTCGGGTATTGACTTCTGTCCATTAATATTCACTCATGAACATTTTGGAGATAAGAGCTCCCAAAGTGCAAGCAAGTGTTTAATTTTATTCTCATTATTGGTTTGCTAACACATAGCTTTAAACATGGTAATGAAGAACTGAGTTAACAATATGTTGCAGTCAGAATTCGAGTTGGAGCAGCGCTTTAATTATACTAGCAGTAGAAGCCATTCGATTTGCATCGGTAGTATTCACTCGAGATCAGACATATCAGAAAACTCAAATTTATTCTGTGTGGTTGATTAATTAAGTGAAGCAAAAAAAGTTTGTCTAGTTTTAGTTGTATACTTTGTTGATGCTGCATGAATATTCAATTAAGGTTGGAGTATGCTAGATTTGCTTTGTTTCATATATTCTTGTTCATATGCTAATAAATGGATATATAACTTTGAACATCAAAATTGATGAACTTGGAATTTAAGGATGTTGCTCCCTATATTTCAACAATGGATAAGGGTCACCAATTGTTGGCTATCTTCTGCTTCGCTAGAAAGCTAGTTGATGAGGGGCCCACCAGTTGCATGCTTTAAGATAGGGCATATAATTGACTTCACTTTATTTTGGGTTGGTGATACCAGCTCCTATATTAAGCAGAATTAAAAGGTCTGCTAGCTTTAGTTATGTGCTTGGTTATTGCTACTCGTGGTGGTTGGATCTTCTGGCAATGGTGTCACTCTCGCTGTGCAATCTCATTGCTGCTTTGAAGCTTCTGGCCCCTCTTCCATTTAAAGCCCATGCATTGCTGCCATAAATTTTCAAAACCGAGTACAGATCAATTACTTCTGAATAAGTTGGGCACTTCAGTGTTATTTTTGTTGCTGCCATCATTGTCATCACTGCACATAATATATCTCTAAGTCAGCATTTACATAATAAAAGTAACAACAGAAATTATGTCTGCATTATCACCAGAAGGGCTTTATTTCAAATTAATTACCTGAGGTCATGTTTTGAGGAATGCTTTTCTCATTCTTCATTCTGATGTGATGATGGCCTTTTTTTAATGCATGATTCTTCAATTCTTCTTTACTTCCACCTGTTTAAATTCTTTAATGGATAACATAAATCATTCTTTTTTTTTGAAAAATGTTTGATGGAAATACTTTTCAAACAAAAAACTTTAGGTAGCACTACAACAGAAGAAAGCTATGAAAACATTTACATGCCGACCTTAGGTAGAAGCATTGGTAATTTTGACTCTGCGCCAAAATTTGCCGACGCTTCTTAGTAGCATCGATTGATATGAAACTACGAGGATGCTTTTAAACGTCGTACAAAGCATGAGGCTTATTAGCGTTGTCGGAGGCCAAATGTAACAGGAGAAAAGGAATTAGATCACGCTTAAAAGTGTCGTCGGAGTCCAAACTGAGCTGGCCCAAGGACGATGCTTATAAGTGTCATAAGGCAGCCCCTAAGAGGATGCTTATAAGCATTGTCGGAGGCTGGGAGCTAAGACGACGCTTATAAGTATCGTCGGAAGCCACCTCCCCACTTAACCAGTGCCCGATCGTTTTGTAGCCCTTATTTTCTAAGCCTTCGGCCTCTTTTCCTCCTCTTCGATTCCTAGCTGCCAACCCAATCGATCTCCTCTCCGGAGCCCTAGCCCGTTCAATCTCCTCCTCCCTCCTCTTCGGCGTAAGCTCAGCCTCCGTCCGAGGTGTTTTCTCCTCCTCCACCCAAAGTAGACCGACGCTTAAAAGTGTCCGTAAAAATTCGCATTTTGTTGATGCTTTCAATAAGCGTCGGCAAAAAATATTTCTACTCTATATCTACCGACGATTTTGCAACGCTTATTAGAGCGTCGGCACATAAATTACCGATACTTATAAGCATCAGTAAAGATAAGTTTTTTTTGTAGTATAGAAGCTTCTAGCTTATTATATAGTTAAGTAGAAATAGTGTTAGGCAGGTGCAATGCACGTTAAAAAAGAATAATTGGCTGGGGACCATGTGGGAAAGCATTAGTAGATATAATCACATTAAGGAGTTGGTGAAATCCTCTAATTTCTCCCAATAAGCAAAAAGCTAACTAATTTGGAATCCTTTCCTTGAAGAAGAGGGTATGTGCAGAGAGTCTCATAAATAGTGATATGGTGGGGCTTTGGCGTGGATGGAAGCTCAACAACCATGGATGTAGGATGAAAAAATTCATGTTGCCAAAGATGTGCTTAGTGCATCCACCTTACATCGTTCTACTTTTGGTTATTTGCTGTAAAAATGCTAGCAATTGGTTATCCAAAAAATAAAAAACAGTGCTTGCAATTAATATATGCAATGCACATAAATGGTTATATTGTAGGAAATTTCATGAAATTTCATGTCTATTCATACATCTTGTATTTATGGACTTCTTTTGTCTTTGTTGATATAGAAGGGCATCATAAGGTGGATACTTGTTAAAAAATGAAGTACATCTATCATAGAATTTATGGATAATTAGCTTGCAAGGCCAACCAAACTAGTGCTGGACATGAATATGGGGATGAGAGGAAATATGGTAGTGTTGATCTCCTACCTAATTAATGTTTGTGTTTTCTACATATATATGCCCCTCCTAATTTGGGGTATTGCACATTTTATCCATCAAAAATTACTATTAACATATATATACTCTAAATTCATCTTGTTTTTGCAATACTACATATCTTGTTAGATTTTGGGTTGATAGTGTTAAAATATATATTTTAAACATGAAAAAACACTAATAATTTTTTGCATTAGTATCCTTGAAAAAAAAAATGTAACATTCAATTTGTATTGTAAAAAGTTATTTTCGACTATTTTTTTTCATGGATATTGATGTGAAAGGGTATAAGTTGTTTTTATATTTAAAATATGTATTTGTAGATATCATCAATAGAATGGGTATTGTTACAAAAACAAGATGAATTGAAGATAGCATATATATGTATGTATGCATATGCAAATAGTGATATTTAAAGGTAAAAATGCAATACACTTTATTTGCAGGAATATATATGCAAAACCCTTTAAGGTTTCATTTCAGATATACACCTCTATTAATGCCTGGTATGATTCTTATCTTCCACAAAAGATAACAAAAATAAAAAGTAAGTGGATGTGAATATTGAAGTGTGTAAAAAGTATGCTTGAAGGAGTTTTGGGGACTGGATAATGTTAAAGATCTTTTTAGTTATCTTATGGGACATATGGACTGGTTCAAGGATCATGCATTTTAATATTAGGAGATGTATTAGAGGTATGTTCCATTATGTGCATGTTGTTCTGGTAAATCATCATTCCATGGCAACCCTTCTTTTCTCTGATATTTACTGAACCATTTTATCTCTTTATGAAACAAACAAGATTTGGATTTTCCTTCTTCTTCTTCTTTTTTGACCATTGTACGTCAGGCTACATTCTCTTGGGCCTACAGGCTTGTAGACCAAAAATACAAAGGTGAACATGCCAAGCCTAATAGTCCCATGAGAATTGGCGAAGTATCTATTTCATGCCTACTGTTCTTTAGGGTACAGACTTCAATTTATGGAAGTGGGGATCAATAAATCTTAGGACCTTTGGAGATTCATGTGTTCACCTACCATGGAGCTTCACTACCATAGAAATGTGAAAAGGTCATGAAATGTTTGAAGTGGGTCTCTACCTACAAATTTGACCTAAAGTAGTCGGAGACATGGACCTAATAAGGCGGGCTGGTCAGGTCAAATTTTGCACTGCTCCAAATACAATCTAATCATTAAACCATTCAACCTTTGAATGGACTAGTCTAGAAAATAAATCCACTAAATCGAATCCAAGCCTGAATCAGCATAATTTTTTAAACTGAATGTAACCAGGGTTGAGATGGATTGGGTTAAATTGGTTGGAACCCATTTTCGACCTTATCTAGTAGAATAGTATATAGTACATAATTCTGATAAAGTTTAGACCAGGAGTTCATAACTTAGATTAAGATATATGAGTTTCAACAGATTTTGGTTGGTTGAAATCAAAAATATATCCAATGAGAGCATGAATTTTCTTTTCCTTCGTTTTCGAAACTAGGAAGGGCAATTCCCTATCTATTATTTTGCACTATCACTGCACGTTTTGCAATGGCATAAGTATGATCAGGAATGAAGTGAGAGCCGATGTCTTTTAGAATGGAACCCTGTCTTTTGTCTAAAATGGCAAAAAGTTAATATAAACTTACTATAGGGCCCAATTTTGGTACCACACACCATATGAATGAAAAAAGAGAGATTATTTTGATTAACAGAGCCTACCCAATAAATAGGCATGCAAGTTCATCGGATTGGAACATTTTGACTTAAACCCATGTCGACACATCTTAGCTGACCTGGATTTTGGATTGGGTCCATATTTCTTCAACCATGTCAATTATGGGTTCAATCACGTGAATGCTTGAGCTCCAACTACGTCTTATATGTTCAAGATGTAGGGTGCATGGGTCCATACTAATATCCTATTCAGATCCGGACGTGACGCATGTGGGAAGACGTTAAGCTTGCATTTAAATCTGTAACCTTTTGGAGCTGAGGTGGCATATAGGTTATTGGGAACGTCCTTAAAGTTGGAAGAGAATTTGTTCGTAGTAAATGGATGATTTGTGACTAATAAATGAGAGCATTTATTAGCGTAAGACTCCAGTTCCAGCACTCTTCGTCTTCTTCTTCTCTCGTTTAGTTCTCTTTCTTCTTGTCGTTCTTCTCTGCATGTTTGTGTGAGCCTGAAACTCCTACCAAAATGTAAGAGTTATAAGGCTGACTGAACACTGGTTGATGCCTTCCTCCACTTTGATGGTGTCCTCCAGACGAAACTGGTTAATGCTTATTGTGTCACCGCAGGTCTTGAGCTCTAGTGTGGCAGAAATTTTTTAAAAGATTAAGATAAAATATTAAGTTAGATTTAGGTGAGGGTGCATTCCAAGCCCAAGTTCCTATTATCACTCGTACCAACACAAATTACCAACTGAATCAATGAGCGCCAGTCCAGGATTTGTTAGCCCTGGATGTGACCATGTTTGCAGTTGGGAGCCAAAAGTGTACATGAGATGATGAAATGAGTGACTCAAGATGAATCATGTCCATTTGTCCGCGTGCAAGTGAGTGTGACGCGAGAGAGAGAGAGAGAGAGAGAGGACTTTTAATTGTGTTTTTTCTTCTTTTTTGGAGTATAAAGTCCTTTTCTCTTTTGATTCAAACGCCACTGTGATTTGCTGAAATTTGAAACCAACTATTAATCATCATGATAAACAAATTAATTTAAAACGTAAAACTTCTACCATAAGATTACCTTCGAAATTAGTACTTACATGCTTCGCTGGCTTAAAGTTAGCTTAGTGTTTTTATGCATGAAATAGATAACTATGATTTAATTTATGCCTCTTGGAAGAAAGTTAACTTGTTTGACCAAAATATCAATTGGATCCTAGATCCTATTATTTGCTTAAAATAAATATTGATTAAATTCTATGTTTATGATTGCTTATTTCAAGGATTTAAGCAAGGCCAACTAAGTTGTAAATAATTAGTTCTTCTAATAATGGGCTTTAGTTAAATCTAATTGTATTCTAAAAGAAAAGAATAGACAAACCATGCTAAATTGGGCCGATCAAAGACCGGCACAATCCGACTTATAAATTTGAGATGCTAGTTTGTGCTTATTAGACCCCCCTCCCACTCTCCACCCCCTCCCTTGCTTGCCTGGTCTCAAGGATGGCCGCTCTTATTAAACCATCCCTCCCCCGCTCTTATTAAACGTCGATTCGCACTTATCAAGGATAGCTCGCAAGCTTGCGATAAGTTGCATTCCTCTACTCACGATTTTAAGAGAGCGTCTCCTTTCTACCAGTTGCAATCACCCGCCCTCCCCCCTCCAACGCCAACGGTTGCTCGCAGTGGTCTAAGAGCTCCTCTAATAATCCCTTCCTCTCTCCCTTCCTCTCCTTCTCTTCTCCTCTCTCTCTCTCTCCAAGGCTTAGGGTTTTCCTTGGCCCTCCCCCTTCCACCCTTCCTTCCTCCCTTTCTCTCCACCCCTCTCTCTCTCTCACACACACACTTTGAGGGTTAGGGTTAGCGTTAGGGTTTTCCTCAACCCTCTCCATTTCTTTCTTTCCCTCTCCCTTCCTCTCTCCTTTTCTCCCTCTCCCCTTCCCTTTGCCAATTTTTGATGCGCTTCAGAATGGCAGAGTACGAACTAGTGTTGTACTGAACCAATGATGGCCGATACGACTTTCGGAAGTAGTTTAACGAACCTTACTAAAAGGTCTTGAATTCTCGGCCCAAGTCAATATATCGGATCCAATTAGATTTTGCATACCTAGTTTAAACTTGATTTATAGAGAAAAGCCAAGATAGTCAAGTTGTCCCAGCTAAGCGTAACTAAACAAATCCAATCTATAAATTAAACTTCATATTTATACTATCTCAAAAAGAAGGGCCTTGGATCGGTGGTTTAAAACTCAGAGGCCAAATTAAGATGAACTGTGATGTAGCCAAGATATAATCAATATATTAATTATTTATCAATAATAAGTAAAATCATATTAAATATATAAGTAAAATCATATTAAATATAATAAGTAAAATCATATTTATCAATAATAATGGCTAGTGCTAAAATTTTCCTCGACTCTGGAAATCTTATATAAACCCCATTGATATGACGGCATTTAATGTGTTAAAACACAAAAATCCTAATCTCTCACACTTGCATATCTTGCCCTCCTCTCCTATATGCTTCAACATGAAGCACTTTGACACCATCAAGACCCTTTTCCAGACTTATCTCCAATATCCAGACCTATCTCCAATCATACCTCCAATGTTAACACCCATCAACATCAAGCTCCTTGTCACGGTCGAGACCCTTAATTATAGCCCCATCTTTCCTCTATCACCTCTAACTTGAGCTGCTCATCATCACCATTCACTTCTTCGAAGGCCTCTTGACTTAATATTATTGTCATTATCCCACACTCTCCTGCCTCTAATCAAGCCTACTATTATTATTCCTCCCCATTATCATTTCCTTAAACTCTTTCTTTGTAGTTCTTGGTCTCTAACAATAAGCACAACTACCACCACTTTTAGATGATCGTGATGAGATGGTCACAACTACCATCAGTTTTAGATGATCTTGATGAGATGGTTTAAGGGAGTGAGAGCAAGGAATAGCTAGGGTTTTAAGAAACAAAATATTTTTTCCCTCCCTCAAAATACTTGAATCAACTCGGCGGGTTGATGGGTAGTGGTCCAATTTGACGAATAAAAATCTTTTGGCGTGTGCACCAAAGGAGATCATATAGAGTAGTATTTCTTTTTCGCCACTTATCTTATTGCATCCATCTTAAAGTGGAAACCGAAAAGTCAAAATGGAATGGAACTCCTTCTACAAATGGAGTCTGTTTGTCCTGTGACTTAAAAAAAATAAAAAATATATATATTTGTACCATAAAGTTTAGGGATACTGGCAATTGAGTCATCCAATATTTGGTTGTGTCAATTTAATCAATAAAATAAAAAATTGAGTAAAATCAGAAAATCAGACAAATGAAGTTCAATATTGTCTACTACTCTACTAGTGGCTATCATGTCACTGCACGTGGCCTGTAAGCAATTTAATGTGAAAAATTTAAAAGCAAAGCATTTCTGACAAGGCATCTTATGACGTTAATAAAGAATTAAGGTGAGAATTTGGTTAGATTTCCAGCATTACCTCTCTTTTCCCATCTTTCTATCATCCTCACCTAGGGTTTCAGGGGAGAGAAAGAGAGATGGAGATGGATAGGGGAAGGTAGAGGAGAAGCCATTCATTCCAAATATGAACAAGTCGATTCATACATAAGAAGAACAAATTGATTCATACGGGAGTGAAAACAATCCCTTCAACTTTGAGGCTTGCACTTGTGTGAGGTAGTTACGCAGACATGTGATAAGTGCTAAATAATGTATAAATTAATCTATTTTAAGCACTTATTCTTATTTTTATGCACATATTCTAAATTTAAACATGAGAAAATATGTTCACCCTCATCAATGTGTTTTAATTCAATTTTGATTATTGATTGAGCCTAATATATACAGGTCAAGTCAAGCTCAATTAGATAAAGCCTAAACCTACACTGCACAACTCCACATCCTCCAGAGTTGACTCCAAGAACTCTCCTCCAAAACCCAATGCTTTCCATAAATTTCCGACTCTTCACAAGATCACCTAATTTTCTTCCACGTTACATCTCTCTTTCCACGTGTTCCAATTCCCCTATTTTAATTCCAAAAATAATAGAATCCCTTCAATCATTTGTTTCTCAGATCTCAAAGTATACCATCTGTAGCCGCACGGATCCTAAAGAATTCTAGCCGTTGGCCTCTTTCCAGCCGAATGGACATGCTCCCAGACCGCTTGTGATCTCCCGTGTCCAACAAACAAAACCAAGCCAGCAGCCACCCCCTTCTTCCGGATTTCTCCCAGCACTTTCCAATCTTCCCGTGATCCATCCTCATCCCGTAATCATCCGGATCAGCATCCCAATTCTTCCGGCATCTCCACATACCCGTGAGCCCTTCCTCTCGTTTCAGATTAACTCAATCCCATGTTGTTCTCGTTCCTTCTCCAAATGTTCAGCATCATCCTCTCGTTCACACGTCTTCTCCGTGTTCTTCCCAGCGGAACAAATCTCATCTCGTTTGCAACCAGCCATCTCCCAGCAAATCTCAGGATCTCATCCAATTTCTCCCAACGGCTTTCTTCTCATCCTCATGTGATTCATCATCCCCCGTTTCCAACAAATCTCCCAGCTTCTTCCAGCGTCCAGCCCATCATTTCCTCTCACGAATCCGAACCAGCCCGCATCCTTATCCCAACATCTACGGATTCTCAAACTTCCCAGCATCGAAGGATCAAGTCCTCTTAGCCGTGAGCATCATCTACGCCATCCCCTGCATCCAATAGATTCATCTTCATCTCCAACTAAAAATCTTTCCTCCTAAACCACCAATCTTCATCCCAACTGCATCGTCCCCTGTTCCCAAACCGAATTCCCTGTTTCAGCCATGAAGAACAAAATTCCCAACAAATTGCAACTAATCAATCGATTACTTCACATCCCTTGCTCCTAAATCATCTCCTCTTCATCACGAATCAAAGCAACTCCTTTCCTTTCCCTCCCAGCAGATTTTCAACCAATCCAGCCGTTCGGTGAGCTTCATGGATCCAGCGAATCAATGCATCAGCTCCCAGCTCATCCTCTTCCCAACGTCCGGATCAGAGCCTTCTCCGCATCCCAGCTCCTTCCGCGTCCGTGCATCTCAACATGATCCTTATCCGCCTACCAACTGCAAGTATCTAAAGAACGGAGCCGATCTCCCGTATCATGGCTTCCGATTCATCTTCCCAAATTTCACGGACGAATTCCTTCCATGCAAACCCAGCTCTTCATCCAACAGCCTGCACGCGATTCACTTCGTTCCACGTCCGTAGCCTCCCTACCATTCGCGATCAGCATCCCAACCTTCTTCCGGATAAGCTCCAATCCCAGCAAATCTCCAAGATATCCCGCGTGCATTCCGTGTTCTTATCTTCCCACTCGGAACAGGGGAGGAGAGGGGGAGGTACAGCCTATAAAAGGCCCAGGCATGAACAGAGAAGTCATTCTTCTCACCCGAGGTTCCCATCCATCATTCTTTTATCTGGAAGAAGCTCCACCGGAAGGGAGTTCCCATAGATGCCTGGGAGGGAAGGAGACGTGGAAGAGATGGAGGTAGCCGTGATGGGAGTTCACTGCAGTGCTGCTGCCGTCCACCACTGCATGGAAGCCTAATCTCTTCACTAAAGCTAGATACAGCCCTAACAAAGGAACATAGGTTTTATGTATTTAATTTCATATTCTTGAAATTATATAGACACTCTTACTCTTAATAAATATCCTTTTATCTCATGCTTAAATTCTGTGATTTTAAGTATAATGTCTATATAAATATTCTTCATGATTATTAAAGTATAAAAAAGATAGTTCATGCTTAAGAAAGATGCGATGTGCTGCCACTTTAGATTAAGGTAGACATTTCATGCTAACTAAAAATGGACTATGCCTAAATTACTTTGGTGAAATTTTATTCGAATGCTTAATAGGCTTGTAGCCAATTTGCATAATAATCCAAGAATGAAATAAATTACAAATAATCCTTATTCCCATGTTAGTGGTGAATTCCTTGCCCTAAGTTCTCTCAACTAGTATCATTTTAATTGCACTTCCTATTAAATTATTTAGTTCAATAGTCTTTCTAAATTCTCTTTTTCAAATATTTTTAAGAAAAGAACTGTATCCCAATCCCTATGGATCGATACCCATAATCACTATCCTACCAGATACGTGCTATTGCGTGGTCTTTAAAATTGACTATCAGTTACGCAGACAACCAACTTGATTTTTTTTTAAAAAAAAGAGGCAGTTGAGATATTGTATCTTAGGAATTAGATTTATTAATATGTCATTTTCTATTCTTATTGTAAGTATAACCAAACATTTTCCTTCAACTTTTATATTGATTGTTTAAAAAAACATTTGGAGGGGCTAACCCCACCTATTTAATCCCACATCCACCACTCCATCAAGGGGTTGATTTCAATTAGAACCAAATCCTCAACCACTTTCCCAAGCAACAAGGATTGATACCATATGAGCAGGCACTCGATGGTTTACCTTAACATATGATGGATGTTTAACAAGAGTTTGCACTAGTAAAAGTTTACACTATATTAATAGATTAATAATAAATAGATAATATTAGTATATTTTTATAAAAATGAAAAATCAGTGAGATTCTTGTAACCTATTTAGTATCAATTATTACATTGAACTTGGCCGATTTCAGTTTGAAATTAAAATTGAAAAAGTTCAACCATTAAGGTAGAATGATGTCAGTTTATATCTCATTCATTAATCAGTTACAAATTTAACAAAAAAAAACATTTACATAATGATTGCAGCTTTATATTTTTAATTTTTTATTTATTGGCTGGTTACAAATTAAAAAAGAAAAAGAAAAAAATATTTACACATTTAAACTTGTTCAATTGAGATACTCCTGGCCATCGGCCTAAAAATAGAGTAAGGCTGAATTAATTAGAGCTCTAGAAAAATTTCAACTTTAGTTCTTCTTGTTTGCTATTCTCTCTTATATTATCTATACTTTTCACTGTTCTTTTTCATGTATAATAGAGCTTATAATATTTTCTAGGAAAAGAAAGTGTTATTTGAAAAGCTTCTCATTTTACAAGTGGTGCAGACATATAAGATATACAGTTGGATAATTAAGCTTGTTTTATCCTGGGGACTATGTGCTAAAAATTATTGATCTGTTGTGCCAGAAAATTCTGTAGATGAAACTTGGTTTGTGCCTCAACTCTACCACATTTCTTAAGCAAAATTATTTTGAGGCAATTTCTGCATGATTTCAGGTAATATCTCTTCATTTTTCTCCAATAATTTGAGATGATACATTATGGAGAATGCAAATGCATCTTTGGAGTATATTAATATTGTGTGAAACTCTACTAGAATTGATGATCTTAACAAACCATTTCGCTTCCATAGTGCTAAATTTAGGAGTTGGAGATAAAAGACTTTATTTTACCTTACGCTATTTCATGTTGTCTATGTTTTGACTGAAAAGAATCTTTAGAAAAAGGAAACTAAAAATATGTCTAGAGAAGAGCTTTCTCAACATGTGATATAGGTGAAAAAATATGAAAAGGATCTTCTTTTCTGTAGAAATTATTTGCTTAATTCTTTTTGCTGCTGAGCTTTATGATTATTGTGACCAAGCTTAGTCTTCTACAAGGAAAATATGAAAGGCTTTACACCAAAAATATGATACTGAAGAAGCTGGATCTAAAAAGTATGCTTGCAGTCGTTTCTTTAGATTTCAAATGGCGGAAGGCAAATCCGTGGTTGAATAAGTTTATGATCTACAAAAGATTGCTCATGAAGTTCATTCTGATGGGATCCATGTGGATGAACAAATGCAAGTTTCAGCCATCATTGACAAGCTGCTTGAATCCTGGAAGGAGTTTGCCAAAGTGTTAAGGTACAAACAAAAGGAACTCTATATTGAAGCACTCATTATCCATTTGAGAGTGGAGGAAGAATTAAGGAACCAAGACAAGGTTGAGAAACGCAATGGCTCCAATGGGACTAAGGTAAATTTAATTGCCTGAAATGAAAATATATGCCAAAAGCTTCTGTAAAATAATAATGGCCATCTAAGGCCTAAGAGAAAGAATATGAAATGAAGGCCAAATAAAAACTAGTTTCACTCAAAGCAACCACCAAATAATGGCAACCATACAAATAATAAAAATAATTATGCTTGCTATGTGTGTGGTAACCCTGGCCATTCTACTAGAATATGCCGCTACTAGAAATGTGGGCCTATTACATAAACCAACATAACAGAAGAGCCACTTGTGACTATGATTACCGAGGTAAATGTCCTTGAAGGTTCAAGTGGATGATGGCCAGATTCTAGAAGCAATAAGGAATGTCTCCTATGACAAAACCTTCTTCAAAACTTGCACCATCCTGGAAGAGGAAAAAAAAGTTATGCTTGGTGAATCTCACACTACTGAAGTGGTTGGCATTGAAGATGTTCTTCTTAAATTTATTTTTGGAAGAGAGATGACTCTCAAAGATATGTCGCATGCTCCTGAAATTTGAAAGAATTAGTTTCTTGAACAAAGTTAGTTTTAAACAAGTTATTAATGCTGTTCAATGTAGAAATGAATGAAAATTCTACTTCTTCTATTTATATTTTAATTGTTTGATTATGTCATATAAATATAAAATATGTAAAAAATATGAGTTCTTTAGGCTTAATTCCAAAAATTAATAATGATTTTTTTAATATGGCTAAAATTACTATAAAACCCTTTAAAAGTGTTGGGCATAGTTCTGAATAATTAGAACTCATTCATGCTGGTACTTGTGAATTCAAAGACAATTTGACATTTGGTGGTAATCAGTATTTTGCAACTTATATCGGTGATTTTTCTAAATATTCATATGTTTGTCTTATGAAACACAAAAGTGAGGCTTTTGAAAAATTTGCTATTTTCTTAATGAAGTTGAGAATAAATTTGGTAAAAGGATTACAAGCTTTAGGAGTGATGGAGGTAAGTAATATGACTTCAGTGGTTTTAATAATTTTTTTCAATCTATTGGTATTGTTCATGAAGTCACTCCTCCATATTTACCTACTTCTAATGGTGTTACTAAACCAAATATATATATATATATATATATATAACTCTAATAGACTTGGCCAACACTATACTTGTCAGTTCTTGGCTTCTAAAAATTTAGAGGGTGAAACTATTTTCATAGCAAATTTTATTTTAAATAGAGTAGCATATAAAAGCACTCTTTTGACTTCTTTTGAGTTGTGGATAAATTACAAAGTACATTTTGCATTTTTTAAAAATTTGGAGTTATCTGGCCCATGTAAGGTTATCTAACCCAAAAATACCAAAACTTTGGAAAAGAGATTCTATATATGTATTCTTTTTTTTTGTACATCGATGGCTCACACCTGACAAGTGTGAAAACAACCAACAAAATCAAAAAAAAAAACTGCGCAAAGGCATAGCCCCGTGGTCTAGCCAGAAAAAATCTTTCGAGTGACGAATCGCGAAGGAAGCAACCCAATCTGCAGCACCATTCGTCTTCCGATATACGTGCGTGGCCTGGTAGAAATCAACCTCCCCCAGTGCTCTGCGAATATCGTGGAGCAGCGGCCGGTCCTCAACTGAGCACCCCCATCCCCGGATCCACTCAATCACCATGGTCGAATCCTCCTCGAGGAGGATAAGACCCGCACCTAGTACCCGCCTCGCATAGGAAACACCCTCCCAGGCCGCCCGAAGCTTAGCGGTCACTACTGACAAGTCAAAAATTCTCCGCCCACCTGCCGCCACTAGTCTGGCGTCGTGATCCCTGATGACAAATTCCACACCTCCGCAGCTCCCGTCCTCTGCTACCCTCCCATCGAAGTTCACCTTAAGAAAGCCAGACGGTGGGGGCACCTAGGATACCAATATCGTCCTGGATGCTGCAAGAGCAGAATGGAGGTCCCTAGATGTTCCTGAGCAACCCAGTAGGTAAAGTCTCAATGGTGCCGATGATCTCCACCGCATGCCGTAGAGCTCAGTTCGCCACCACCCTCGAGTGGAGGCTATCACCGTCCCAAACTCATGTATTCCTATCCAGCCAGCAATGATAGGCCCGGTAGACATTACGAATCCCCCTCTGCTCCCATCCGGACCCCTGAGCTGAGGCCTCCAAATACCGTAGGAACTCCTCGGTGGACATCCACATCTGTGCCTGGTCAGGCTGAGCTGAGGCACATCTCCATATCTGACTAGCTCTTAGGCACCCAAAAAGAACATGGTAAATGGACTCCTCTGTCGCTTGACAAGCTCCACATCTGACAGGGATAATCACTCCCCTCCTCGCCAAAACTCCACTGGTAGGTAAACACCCCCAAGCCGCCTTCCATAGGAACAAGGCCACTCGGGGGTGTATGTGCATCCTCCATATCCAGTTGCAATCCATTTGTCGCACCGCGGGCCCTCTACCTACCCACGAGAGGTCCCGGGCACTTACAGTTGTCCTCCCTGTCCGACTCCACACCCTCCTGTCCACTGCTTCTCTCTGAGATCGGCAGAGCTAGAATACCCTCAGCAAGGTGCTCCATGAATACCTGTCGGACGAGGCCCTCGTCCCACCTCTGCTCCTCTTGGGCAAACAGGGCACACACTCTGCATCCCTCCAACCAGCCATGGTCAATCACAGTGGGCCAGCCTGCAATGCTACCTCAGATAGCCACCTATCGTCCAAAATGCTGATCGTCCGACCATCCCCAATCTCCCACCTGATCTTCGGTATCACTCCAAGGCGCAGATCTCTCTCCAAATAAAAGAAGCTCCTCAGCCAGCATGGAGGGCGAACTGGAAGGTTGGATCTCCGTACTTCGCCCTCAACAACGAGCCCCAAAGGCTTTCTGGCTCTAGAAAAAATCTGGTTACCATCCTGGTCGCTAATAACTCTCTACACTCAATCAAAGAACGGATACCAAGCCCTCCCCTACTGATTAGCTGGCAAATAGTCTCCCATGCCACAAGGTGAACTCAATATTGACAGTACTAGAGTGACTCATCCCATCATCGACAACGCACCCATCTGCCAGCTCTCTAATCTGTGTCTGATGCCTAGCTCCATAGATGCGCACTACCCCCATGTAGGCGACGTCTTGTAATAGGGATCCTGAGATATGTAAGGGTCCCCTCCTGCTTGCCGATCCCCATGTGTATTCTTGGATTGTGCATTGAATAGCAAAGCTTATAGATTTTTGGACTTTGATAACAATACCATTATTGAATCTTTAGATGCAATTTGTCATGAAAATAAATTTTCTTTCAAATCAAAAATTAGGAGGGGGCCTGAAATACAAACTAGGGGGCCTGAAATACAAACTAGTGATGAACCATCTACATCTAGGCCAAGAGATGAAAATGATGAGATTGAATTGGAACCTACGAGGAGTAAAATAATTAGAATAGAAAATTATTTTAGCCCTAACTACTATGCGTATAATGTACAAGGTGACGCTATCTCCTTGGAAGAGGCTTTATCTTCACCTAATTCAGATTTGTGGAGAGAAGCTATCATTAATGAGATGGATTCTCTAATTTTCAATAACACTTGAAAACTTTTAGACTTACTTCCAAGTTGTAAGACAATTGGTTGTAAATTATTTAGAAGAAAATTGAAATATGAGAGAACAATTAAAAATTTCAAAGTTAGGCTACTAGCCAAAGGCTATAAACAAAAAAAATGTTGATTTTTTTTTATCTTTTCTCCAATCACCAAGGTTGCATCTATTAAATTACTTATTGCTGTAGCTACTATTCATAATTTTATTATACATCAAACAGATTAAAAATAGTCTTTTTGAATGGAGACTTGGAGGAAGAAATTTATATGGGTCAGTTTGAAGGATTTGTCATGCAAGGTAATGAAAATAAAGTATGTAAGTTATTTAAATATTTATAGGGTTTGAGGCAAGCACCTAGATAATAGCATGAAAAATTTGATATGTTCTTACTTTCAAATGATTTTAAAGCAAATGAAAGTGACACATGCATATATTGTAAATCTATTAATAATGCTCAGGTGATAATATGTTTGTATGTCGATGATCTTTTAATTTTTAGCTCTAACATAAAAATTGTAAATGATGTAGAACTATTACTTAAAAATAATTTTGATACGAAAAATTTAGGACAACCAAATATGATACTTGGCATGAGAATTAGTCAAACTTCCAATAGCATTGATTTATTGACCAATCTCATTACTTGAAAAAAAAATTGAAAAAAATATCAATTTTTTAATTGTAAACTAGTGAGCGCTCCTTTTGACCCTAATATGCAATTATTTTCTACAAAATATAAAAATGATATTTATAATCAAAATGAGTATGCTAGCATTATTGGTTGTCTTGGATATGCCATAGATTGCATTAGACCTAATATTGCCTATGCCATGGGAGCACTAGCAAAGTTTACTAGTAAATCAAGTAATGAGCATTGGAAAGATATAACTTAGGCCCTGTTTAGAGGAGCTGTTAGTAGTAGAGCTTTTGGAAGTAGAGATGTTGGAAGTAGAGCTGTCTGAAATAGAGCGTTTATAAAAAGCTGTTTGCTGTTTGGTAACTATATTTCTAAAGTGCTGTAGCACTTTAACATGTGCTTGGTAAATAAATTGAGAAAGTACTTTTGTATGACAAAATGACCATAAAGAACATTACCAGTATTATATAACAAAGTATAATAAAATATAATATGTATTAATACATAAATATATTATATAGTATAATATTAATGTAATGTAATATAATATTATTATAATATTGTACTATAACATTATGTATTATAGAATAATAATTTAATATAATATTAAATTATTTAACATAACATATCAATGTATTA
>JAOXJJ010001100.1:19992673-20029263 GCA_025769935.1 Phoenix roebelenii | reverse complement strand
AGTACGGGGATACAAGGGGAGCGCTTGGTAGGCTTCTGCTCTGCGGGTGCTCGCTGCTCGGCCGGGCGCTTCCTGCTCTGCAGGGCGCTTTCTGGTCTGCAGGGCGCTCGCTGGTCGGCGGGGCTCGGTGGCCCTCTGATCGGTGGAGCGCTCTTTGCTCGGCAGGGGCGCTCTCTGGTCGGCGGAGCGTTTGGTGGCCCTCTGATCGGCGGGGCGCTCTTTGCTCGGCAAGGGCGCTCTCTGCTCGGCGGAGCGCTCGGTGGCCCTCTGATTGGCGGGGCGCTCTTATCGGTCGACTTTTCCCCCAACATTTTCTTCAACAGGTAACAAACAATACTTCTCATAGAGAATTTGGAGGTCCATGTCATTTCCTCATTTTTGTTGAACTTGACCAAAAAGAAAGCCAAAAAGCTTTTGTTGGAACCGGCAAAGGAGAGCCTACAAACAGTTCCAAGGGGCGAGATCAAATGGTGCCCACATTAGGCCTAAGCCATGCATCCTCCAATTAGGGATAGCGTATACAAACTAAATCAGATAAAACAACCATATCCCTCAATTGGAAACAATGGACAGGAACAGTAGAGAAAGGTTGTTTAGCATAGCATCTTTCTTTCTCACTTTTATTGTTTTTTTTAATTCCATGGGCCACCTTTTTCTTGCAAGTACAAAAAGAATTATCTAGAAAAGTAAAACATTCGAAGAATGAGTATATAATATTCGACATATTTATGTATAAAGAGCTGTATACAGAAGTTCTATCTTACCCATTTCTTCTTTCCTCTCTCTCCATCGGACCGCGGCAAAGAACCCTAGACGGCAGCTCTTTCTAAAGTAAGTACTTCCTTTATTCCCCTTCAACTCCTCTCTATGTCTACCATTTTTTACTGTTATCTTTCCATTTCCCCTTTCTGATTTCTGTAGTTCTTTTATTTTCATTATAAATTCTAACGTCCAGCTGCTCCTATTCATCGAAAGATCTTAACTTGAAACCCTAAAAGATGCAATCTTTCTCTTCCCATTCACGAAATGCCGTCTATTAGGGTTTCTTTTGGTGGGAGTTTGGCCAAATCCTACCTACGTTTTCTTATTTTGGATTTTTCTCGTTATTAAGGTTTGTGTAAAAAAAAAGATGCTTCCTTTTTAGTAATTTTCTTCAATTTTGCTTGATTTGGTTCCATTTCTCCGAGCTTTGATTCTTTTGGTGTGGTGGATTTTCTTGGTTTGTCCAGAAGAAGGCAATGTGGTAGATGGATTGATCGATCTTAGTAAAAAGATAGCTTTTTTGGTCTGTAATCCCCTTTGTGGTAGCTTCGGTAGTTCGCCCAACCTTTGCTTTTATGGATGATGATGGGGGACTGGGTATGCGTAATTGGGCCTACTATGAGCAGCCCTTGAAGGGGAATTTAGGGCTGCAGCTCATGTCGTCGGTGGCTGACCGCACCGCCACGAAGCCACTTCTCTCCAATGGGGGATTCGTCCACCGCGACTGCAGCATGCCTGAGCCACCTGCTCCGATGGAGTATGTGAGGGATGGGTGGATCAGCCACCGGGAGAACAAGATGATCCACATGATGCCTGCGAATCCCAGTTACTCAGTACTGCCCGATGCCCATGGAGCACATGCCCTCCCGATGCTGCAGCCACCAGAGCCGCTCAAAGACGACAAGATGATCCCAATGATGGATGATCCTGGTAGCAGAAAGGAGGCACCTTTGAAGAAGAGGGCCCATGCTAAGGCACCAAAGCCGAAGAAGCCCAAGAAAGTTGCTGCCCCTAGGAACGAGACCAGCAATGGTTCACTTCCGCGAGGGAGGAATGTGAGGAAGAGCATGGACGTTGTTATAAATGGGATTGACTTGGATATCTCGGGAATTCCCACTCCAGTTTGCTCGTGTACGGGCACTCCCCAGCAGTGCTATCGGTGGGGTGTTGGAGGTTGGCAGTCAGCATGCTGTACTACTAGCATTTCAATGTACCCCCTGCCTATGAGCACTAAGAGGCGGGGGGCGCGTATTGCTGGGCGGAAGATGAGCCAAGGTGCATTTAAGAAGGTGTTGGAGAAGCTTGCGGGAGAAGGATATAACCTTTCTAACCCAATTGACTTGAAGACTTACTGGGCCAAGCATGGCACCAACAAGTTTGTGACCATTAGGTAAAGGTGTACGATGTTAGTTAGCTTAAAGTATGACTTGGGCTCTGCATTTGGTTTGTTCTTCCTGTATATATAAGTCTATCACCTTCTGCAGAGGCCTTCTGGGTAGTTTGTGGCTCTGATGTTTCTTTCGTAGTCATTTACATGCTTTCTTAGGTTTTCACATTCAAGTTAGGTGGATGTGTTGCTGTTTCTTTTCTTTTATTTACAAGTTGCAGTTTTAAGAAAACATCACCATCTGTTAGGATGGCACTTTAACTAATAGACAGAAAGTCTTTGTCACCCTTTATGGTATTACCATGTCTTGTCTCTTTTAGAATTAACTTTTTTGTGAATGGGCTTATTATGAGTTTGATATGTATAATATTTGCTGGTTGTATTATATTGTTGTACGTGACTGAGTTAAACTACAAAATTCTCTCTTCTTTTGGTAACCAAGCTGGTGCTAGTGTCATACTTGCATCCGTTATTTTATCTAAGATAGAACACCCTTAATTTTGTTTGTTCTCATGCAGTCAATAATATTTCTACACATATAGGCTATAATTCTTTGTGGAAACTTTTGAGGTTCTGTTAGATACTCATGCTAGATATATGAATTACTAGAACTGCTCGAACAGTCCAACCATCATTTTATGGCAAAAAAATTTCTTATATGCTTTGTTTTTACTTGTTTTTAGGTTCCAGATTTTTTCCTTCTTTTTACCTCTTCATCTGTTAGTAGCAATAATTATTGAGTAGCTCCTTCATTGTTCTGTGAAGCATCCCTTGTGGGAGTGTTCTGTATGGTTCATTATTGATGCTTCTTTTCTTGTCTTATGAACTTTCCTGCCTAGAAATACCAATTACATGCTTAGTCGGTCAGTCCTTTGTCAACTAGAGTTCTTTCTTGAATATCAATTGTGGGCCCACTTTCTTGCGCACAAGGATATCTTAATTGCTGCTGTATCAGGAGCATGAATCGCTTCCAGTGACAAAGTTTATTGTAATAAATATGACTGCATAAAAAATCAGTAAAATTATCTGCACATTTATGAAATCCATTATTCAGTTTTAGTATGGGTATTTAGAAAAATAGTGGCAACTGGTGAAACTTGTTGATTAAGCTTGCCGATACATTTCTAATGAAAAGCAGCACATTTCTAGTTAATAGAGCTGTGCCATTTAATTTTTGCAGCTTAAATGGAGTTCCAATTTTTTTAGGGAAAAATAAAACGCTTGCCTATGTAACTGATATTGAATGGTTTGACTCGCTATAGGTTAATCTATTGTACTAAGCATCTAGTCATGTGCTCAAGCATACTTTTGTACTACAAGTTCATTTGTTACTTTTTAATTAGTAATCATTTGTATGTTCCTTTTATTATTTACCAATTTGAAAATATATAGTAGTAACCAATAATTTTGTTGAAAAAGAAACACATAAGATTTTAAAGTAATTATTATTCATTTTATTCAAATATATCTTAATGTTAAGACTTAAGACATAGAGCAGATCAATCATCAGAAATCCTAGCATTACTTGTTTTCCTCCTTGTTGCAAGTCCACCTCTTTAGTTTTTTGTAATCTGATGTTCCATTTTTTATTTTAAGTTATAAATTTTGACATGCATAGAAATTTTGTATGGATTATGTGGAATATGGGAAGATAATGCCATGTTAGAGAACAAAGTATAAAGTGACTAAATACAAATCAGGGGAGCAAGGACTTAGTTGCTTTCTAACTCTGATCTTACATGTTGATTTAACTTGATTTAACTAGTGCTTTATGTTTCTTATGCTTTT
The DNA here is from genome assembly GCA_025769935.1 of Phoenix roebelenii. Lineage (NCBI taxonomy): Eukaryota > Viridiplantae > Streptophyta > Magnoliopsida > Arecales > Arecaceae > Phoenix > Phoenix roebelenii. Next base: position 20,025,326 of record JAOXJJ010001100.1, on the reverse strand, counting down.
AGAATTTAGTTTTGATGATTCTGAGTTCCAGATCTGGCTACTACATATTATATGTTGAAGGCTATATTGTATATCATAGAATTAGTAAATATGTAGAATTTGATGGTTGAATGGTCCACTTTTCATTATCTTGGTATTTAGGAGTGTGTGCTATGTCATCGTGAAAGGTGACTATTTTAGTCTAATTATAAGGGATTGACTAACTACTTTTTGTCATAACAAGTTATAAAGATACCAATATATGTTTCATGTCAATTATTTATGTTTAACATGTTACTTTGCTTTATGGAAACATAATCTAAGGAGTTTCTTAATATCATATTCATGGTATTTCTGTGAATGTTTTTCATTAATAGCATATTATTTTTCTCAGTCTTCTAGTTTTTTCAAATTATATTAAACATTCATGAATTGTACGAGTTGATGGGTTGACTTTCTCTAGAAACAAAAATATCATGCTGTATGAGTCGATTCTGGTTCTCTGTTAACCCGGTTGGATGGAGTGAACATATGCTTTTCTCACATATCTTGCAAGCTAACTCTTCCACAATTGCAAATGAATACTAATTAAAATTCTGTGAGCATCAAGGGAAAACATATAATTAACAAACTTCCAGTATGCTCTGGGAAAAATTGAAGAAAATTATGGAGGTTTTGAAAGAAATCTTAAGGTAAGAATTATTGATGTGAAGAGTGAAGGTCCTTATAAAGAATAAAGAATGTACAGACTGTGAAAAAGTTGTGTAATTAAGTCGATTAAATAAAAGATGCACATATGCACATATACGGCATTGGTGTCTGCTTTATCAGAAACCAAGCTTCTTACCTTGAGTTTTTTTCCAAGATTATTGGGTGGTGCAATTGTTCCTTCTAATGTAAAGATTTATCTCTACATGGAATATGGAGACTGGTAATGAAGGAGAGTGCTAAAGGAAGCAAGTGTTTACTTGAGAGTTCCAGTTGCTTGTTTCCTCCATTTGTGTTTATAAAAAACACATTTTGTTCATTGGTCATGTTAATAAATTGTGTTAAATTATGCAAGGAGGATAAAAGATTATTCAGGCAAAGTATGTAGCTTATGGCGATCCGTTTGATTGGTTGGCATAGAAAAGGTCTAGAAGGATATCTAAGTACTACTGGACCTAAGAAATGGAAATTTGGAGTGGAGTCACATGTTGGGTTGGGTGAATTAATAGTAAAGGTGATAGAGTTTTGGTGAAAGGGCTTTATAGAAAGATGGAAATTTTGAGGCAACTAGCCAGGCAAGTGGACAGTATCTTGATAGCATATCATAACAAGGTGGTTGGCTCTCATATAGGAAAAAAGGCCTATTAACACTCTGTAGTTAAGTTTTGGGTGGCATCCCCTACTTCATTGCCACACTATTGTCCTTGTGACCTCTTGATACTTCTGATTCCCTTACTGCCATTGTCACAAAATGAGGAAGGCAGCACTAGCCAGGTATTTAACATCCTGACGCTGAAAGCATGTAAGTGCTGCTTCACCTTTTTTCTTACTCTACTGTACATCTGGTCTTGTTTGCCCCCTAGTATTTTTGGCAGGTTTGACACCAGAAATAGTGCGTGTCCGGAACTAGCATGTTGGCATAACTTCACAATCCATGGTTTCATCTGGCATGCCTTATCTATTATGTGTACTGAAATAAAGCTATATATTAAACTATATACCGATCTTATTCCCCTACTGCTGGCTTATAGAAATCAGGCCTTGTCAGCTTCTCTATGAGTTCATCCATGTTGTCTTCTCCATGATGTTTCTGAAACTTAAAGAGCAAGTTCTGGTATTTTGTGAGAGGCATTCCTCCTTTCAAGCAGGTTTGTGCAGTCCCTGTTATCCCTGCACTTCCTAATACTGATTAAATTTTCCATGTTATACAACAAACTCCAACCATCTGTGAGCTAATAAAACCATAACCAAACAGCCAAGCCTTTGCAGTTTTTCGTGATTGGCTTTGTGGAGCCACATTCACCAAACATTCCTGTTTAGGGCTATCTCTGTTGTAACAAGACATCTTAACATTCACCAAATACCAAACTTGGACCCAGTTCATTGTTTGATGGGCCTTTCATGAAGCTGTGGTTGCTCACTGAAGTTATTCAGTTATCTTGACACTTCTTCCACCTGTTGTGTATGGTTCATCCATTATGCCATCTTGATCTTGTTAGTGTCATATATTATGATTAAGGTCTGCCGTATCGGTACCGGTTGGCGTATCGGTGGCAGCCTAGACCGGTCCGAACCGGTCCCGTACCGGTTCTCCAACAATGAACTACCGGTACCGGATTCCACGCTGATCCGGTACCGGTTCCAGGCCGGACCGGTACGTACCGGCCGGTACGGACCAGTATGGAAGACCATGATTATGATGATTCCTGAAAATGCCTCTTTATCATACCAAATTCTGAAATTCATTGTGCTTTCCTAATGCTTGAAGCCCATCTTTTGCAGTCTACAGGCATCAAAACTCTTGTTTAGCTGTCCATCTACATCATTTGGGGATGTCAAGTCTGTCTGTTTAATTCTCTTAAACATTCTTTCTCCTGTATTTCTGAACCTGCATTTAATTGCCCCTTTTCAATTTATTCTTGGTTGAAGTTTTCTAGCTATAGTGTTCTATCTGTTTCAATTCATACTTGAAGTTGGATTTTTAATAAATATATTCTCATGGCTTTTTTCTCTATCCAAATGATAAAATCAGCATAAGACTACTCTTGAATTGGAAATTTACCAGTTGCTGTCCTGAAAATTGAAAGTCCAGTGATTTTGACTTGTCCTGGTCTCCAAAATTTGATGAAGATGAGAGCAGATATGACATACCTTTGTGAAGGTTCTGTAAATGCATGATAATCTTCCTCTTCATGAGAATTGCTCCAAGTCATGCTGAGAATCATCTACATAGTCTACTAGGGAACTTGCATATTCAACATTTTGTAGTATTAAATGATTGATATTCTCATTCCTCCTAATTGTCCTTCATGTTTCCAAACCTGTTCACAGACTGCTTTGCTCATCATTATGTACGAGACCAAATTGATGTTCAGGAGGCTAGACATTGGTACTTTTGACCAGTATGATAAAAATCTGATCTCCCAATCAGATCTATCATTTTCTTTATGAGATCATCAAACAATCAAGTTTTTGAGCAGTTTAAGAGAAGAAGAGATGCTAGAGAATAAAATAGAGAATGACATACAAGAAACTTATTCCAAGTTTAGAAAGTTCAATATATTTTCTCTCATTTTTAAACCCAAAACAATCCTTCTTAATTCTGTCTACTGGGGATGGGACTCATCTAAAATTTCAACTGAAAGAAATCTAGTTAAGGCCTTGTAAAATGGTCCCCATGTCTAAAAGGGAAAGAGATGAAACTTTAGGAGCAAAAGAGGATGCTTAGGACATTCTCCTGTCTTGTTAATCCAAACTTTTATCCTTTCTTCCCCCTTGTTTTCTGCTTGAGTGGGAACCTCAATTGAAGTTAAGGCTGGAATTTTTGGACCCAAGCAATTACCTAGCATGTTTCTGACCCATCTAACCTGCCATGTTTGTTCCGCATGTTGGGCGTGGGTTAGGGAAGCCTGAACAGTTGTGGTATTAGTGTGTGTTTGGACATGCATACATAGTTATATTGCTCTGGCCAGCCTAAGCCTGTGACTAGTACCTATCAGAAATGACAATTCTAGCCCTCATGTATTGCACTAGTTGGCTTTTTACTTGCATGAATGCATTTTTGCATTTAAGCAATTTGATCATGCATTTATGTTACTCTCAATAGTCACTTATCTTCTTGGTGCATTAGTGGCATTAATTACATAACAATATACCCCATCCACGCGGAGGGCTAACTAGTGTAATGCAGAGGGGGTTAAATTTTCATGCCCTGGTAAGACCAAGTTGGTTTGAGCGGAGCTATGTAACTTATACATGTATATGTATGCACATGTATATGTATAGTATATGATTATAAAGTTAGGGAGAGATGAGCTAGCATCCATCTAGCAGGATATAGTCATAATTATATAGATGGAAATTACCATTAAATTCAAGGATCCACACTGTTGACTGTGTTCTATAGTATCTCAAGCATCTTAAATGAAAAATCATGTGTCCCAAGGTTTTCTGTGTATCTATCAAGTTGATAGAAGTTTTTGAAAAATACCAACAGATTTTGTGTTCTAAATAATATTGTTTGGTCATATAAATGGAGAACCCACACTATGAGTCTTGGCCTAGATATTTTAAGGGGCATACAACTAAAATTCATCTACTGAATACTTCTAAATCATAAATTCAAACAAAATATTTTTCCGTACCATCAAAATTGTCTATTTCTGGATGACTATGCATAAGAAGGGAAGCCAAAAGCTTTTTGATTTTTTTTTTATATTATGTTTAATTGTCTGGATTTTCAACTTAGATGTTTCGTGATTGATTTTGCATCAGTAGCAATGAAGCTTCAGTCCGGTTAGAAGGATGCCAAGTAACTTGTTACTGGATTTAGATAATTAGATCAGGCAGATCTCTCTTAATAGTGGGGGTTGACCTGACATCCTTATTGCCATCTTGAAGGTTGGCAATGTCTTTCCCATCGTTCTCTGTTATGTTGCCCCCCCAACATTAAATAAGGTAGAAATTGTCTAAAGGTGGATGACTATAACTTACCACCTGGACCATCCATTAGGTAAATAACTGAAAACTAACAAAGCGAATTACATTAAAATAATGCAAACAAAGGCCTCTTAAACTTGATACCCGAGTTTTGACAATTTTTACCCCAAAATCTCCTCCCCTGAGTACTAAGCAAGTGAACCTCTTCTCGAATACATCAATATCAAATTAGATCTTGATGTTAGATGATTGGACGGTTAACTGTTAGATGATTATGTTAATAAGGTTAATGGAGAAATAAGATTTTGGTTTTAGTGCATGTTTTAACCCAGCCTTAGGTCAAAAATTATTGTTTATTGTCATTTACATGTCAGAAAATCTTGACTTTAACATAATGCTGGGAAAAATCAAACTCATAATTTCACAGCTCAAAGACTTAAATTAAACAAATAATAAAAAATTGTACAGATTTTCAATGTGTGTGCCTTAATTATTTATAGGAATAGTATATTGTATAAATTCAAATTTAAGTTTGTAATTGTTGATGTGGTGGTAGATATATATGGTGAGGATGAATCAAAATTGGAACATAACAAAATTGGCATCTGACAAAGTGCATATTTGCCTCTATAGATGGGAAATAAGAAAAATATTTGTTTTTCCGGTTACAATCCTTAACTTGGTGGTTTTCATCAAAAACTGACCAATCAATAAATGATAACTAACAAAAAAATATGAATATAATCAAAACCATCTGCAGCTTTGTCATTTCTGTTATAGCCATCTGTTTTGGGTGTAATCAGATAGATTTTATCTCAATAAATTCCATGCATCTTCCTTTGGTTGATAAGCTGTAAGTCGTATTGTTTGGATTTTTCTCAGCAGTTTTTATTGTAGCATTAATTCCTGTTAGCCACAACAGAATCACTATGGCATCTCTGGTCTCTATACTTTCTTCGAAAGTTCAGTTAACCTCCTTCTTGATGAGTACTTGGCATATATTTTTTGTTTTGTTTTCCCTGCAGTCTGTTCTCCGTTGCTTTGGAAGGTATCTTGTTTTCTTATTCAGGCCTTTCACTGTGAACAGTGCTTGTAATTTGTCTCTCCTTAAAGCTTGTATGTGCAATGGTCCTACTGATTCTTTGTCTTGAGTTAATACTTTTGTCACCCCAAATCAGGAGCTTTTCCATAACATTTTGTTAAGGGTTGCAAAACTGGTGGAAGGGGGTGGTGTGCGCTCCATTGCAATAAAAAAATTCTAGACTCCAGAGAGGCCAGATGTTTGGTTTATGAGTTTATCTGGTCAATGCTAAATCCACTTTAGTATAATAATGAGGAATATTTGACATATAATTGACATGATGATTGAGCCTTGGTGACAACTTACTGATCTCGAATGATGATTGGGATGGTCTTTTTTCTTCAGTTTTTTGGCTCCTAGATAGTACTCTAGTGGTTTTTATAAAGCACTTTGGGATGTTTTCTAAGTGTACTGAATATTCAGAAGGTCATTGATGGTTTGCTATTTGTGTGCGCTCAATTGCTACACTATTTAAATGATTTGAAGGGTTGATGCTTTTCTACTACTGCAGTGTTATCATGCGATTGCTCGTCATATTTGAGTCTATGTGGTTCCATTAGTTCTGATGAATATCAGTTTGGGTGTTTCTACAAGTCTGTACCTATTGATCTACTTAAATATATACTGCAATTAGTTTGGGTAATCATGAAAAGGCTAAACCTGATGATCGGGCTGCCATTTCATAAGGACTAGAATAGGATTACTTTGTATGGTGTTCACCAAATTGCTTGTGGCTGATTTCATGCTCCATTAGCATTTTAGATTCTTCATACCAGACTTGAGATTGATCTGTGGGTAAAATTGTAGATCATTCAAATGAAAGTAGTTCAAAATATTAAGCGGGCCATTTTTATTCTGATGAGAAAACACATCCTGTTGACAAATAAACAAGTGATATATAGAAATGCAACCCTCTGCATCTGTCATACGCACTCATCTTAGCCTCATAAAGAGGCAAGGGTGGGAGGAAGCTCCTTCAGGGGAGGAAAGGTGGCAACATTCAGATGCCTGGAAATTTTCTCTTGCAAAAATAAGGATTGATAGAGGAAGGGGCTGTTGCGTGCTGTGTAGTATCTGATATTACAGCAGAGCTTCCTTTTATCAAACTAGTTGCATGCTCGCATTTTTCTGTTGAATAGTTAGATCATGTTGGTGAAAAGAAGATTTCAGGAGATAAAGAACTCATGATGCTCTGGATTTTGCAAGGATTTGCTGTTCTGGTTGCCATTTATCTATTTATTTAGCCGTGTCTTGTTTTCCAGACTTATTACGGGTCATGGAAGTTCTGGAATTACCCTAGTACTTAATCTTGACTTGATAATTATCTATGTGATGTTATCTATTAAATCCTATTTTTGATTTATATTATTTTGAATGTGGCAAATGCTAGGATCGTTTTGATGTGAGTTTTAGGAACCATTAAATATCAGCAACTTGAACATGCTGGGTTTGCATTTGTCTCAACAACCAAGCCTTCTACATACTGTCGACTCTAGTTTTGTCTTTCGGGCTGATGTGTTTTGTTCCTTGTGTTGTGTTGCTTATTTGCACATCCTAATTGAACATGATGGAAAGCTTTCTTTTCTCCATTATATAGGACATATATAACTACTCTAATTAGATTGACTTCTGAACTATTGCGTTTATCCTTTAAAAATGGCAAATTTTGGTCAAGCGAACGCATAAAAGCCAATGTTTATGCAGTGGGTTTTGTTCTTATCTCCTTTCAAATGGCTCCAACCACGGGACCTGATTCTCAAAATCTGACAAAAAATGTACAGATGTGACCCATTGAGAACTAGTTTAGTCAAATTTCAGTTTGATAAAGGTATAAATTGATTGTTTATTTCGCACCAACTTTCATCAAGGAGCACTTGTTCATTGTGAATCCAAAACTAATTTCTTTTTGACCCCCACACCCCCTTTGTTCTTTTCATGTTTTAGCTTGCAAATTATTGGGATTTTTGAGATGGTAATTATTGGAGGTAAAACAATTATGGAAGCAAAGGTAATTAGAAACTAAATAAGAATGATTTGATCCTATACCATTTAGTATTATTCTTTTGTTCTTTTTACAATGTTCAACAATGATATAATATTAGTTAGACATATATAACCTAAATAGAGTGGAAACTGGAGGAGAGTAGAAAATTCATCAATAATCATGATATACAACAAGTCAAGCCCTTCTTGAGGTATTTTCTTCATTATTATTTTTTAAAAATATTATTACTATTTGTCTGCTGTTACTATAGTCATCACCATCGTATCATAGCTAACACCACCATGGTGATTGCTGTTGCTGCCACCACTACCATCTATTTGCTAGCCAGCTACCACCAACAATAATGATGCCAAATGTTGCAACATGTACAAATTTAACATTGTTAAATATGTTCTGGTTGTTTTAAAAAAATATATACCACGATAAAAAAAAGCAACATATAGAGCGTCAATTTGAGCTTAGGTTATAGATTTGCATGTCCTTGCTCTCAATTTACTTTCACATCTCAACCCACATGTACCATGTTCAATGCACAATTGCATCCATTTCCCCTGATGTTTGCAATCTGAGTATTGTCTTTTCTTGCATCTGGGGCAATGTATTCAGTGGGATAATTACTTAGTTCTCACTTGAAACAATGTCTCACTTGCCATTACATATATACAAGTCCTTCCCTGCATTAAGGTGCAAGAACCGAAGGCTAATCCAATTTAATTCCTTGAGCCTAAAAGCAGCAGCTTCAGTATCATCACACCTTAACGTCATCAAAAATCCCAGGCTCTTTCGAAGGATTCAAATCTAAAAATCCTACCAATTACTGGAGCTGAAGTCCCTCTCGAATGAAACACACAAGGGAAAAAGAAAAATGGCATATGGGTAGTTACATTAAACAACCAAGGACGCATGAGTCACAACAGCTCTATCAAATTACCGTTACGGAACGTTGGAACCCCGTCGTGGTGGCTCACCGTCGCCGCCCACGACGACGGCGCCGGCGACGGTCGCTCCGGCGAGCAAAGAAAAGGGTTCCACTTCCCGGAATGCCTCTCCCACCTCCCGTTCCCAGAATTCCCCTCCGCTTTCGCATTCCCACAGTGCCCCTTCGCCACCCCTTCTCCGTCGTCGAACACCACCCACTCCTCCGTCACCACCGTCCCCGACCGCCTGGGCGACGTTGCCGGAGCTGCCTCCTGTTCCTCCGGCTCGTCCTCGTCGGTTCCCGAAATGCCGCCCATGACGAGCCTCTCGAGGTCTCGGATGTCCTCGTCGGGGATCCGCTCCACAGGGGGGAACTCGGTGGCGTTGAGGACCCCCAGGGACCGGCACGCCTCGAAGTAGGCCGAAAGCTGGGAGCTTTGCTCCGCCGCTCTCCTCAGAATCCTCATCCCGACCGCCCCCCTCCGCCGCCGCCGCATCGCCTCCTGCTCCTCGCCGCCCTCCCCCGATGCGGACGGCCCGAGAATCCCCACGAGAAAGCAGGCAATGCCGTTGCAAATCCCGCTGTAAACATCGAAGATCTCGATCACGACGCAGTCCATGGCTTCGAGGATGAGGCCCACCTCCATGCCGCCGGCGTAGGGGCGGATTTGCATCAAGAGATGGAGGAGGGCTTGGAGCCTCTCGAGCCGGTGGAGGTCGCGGTCGGAGTCGGAGTTGGAGTTCTCGTCGTGGTCCCCTGTTTCATGGGATGGGAGGCGGGAGCGGAGGTCAAGGAAGTGGAAGTAGGCGCGGACGAAAGCGGAGAAGCCGGAGGACTGGGAAGGGAGGGAGGAGCGGTCGCGGAAGTCGGAGAGGTCGAAAGGGAGGCGACCGAGGCAGAAGGCCGGGGGGCATTCGTCGGAGCAGAGGAGGAGGCCATGGGCGAGCATGAGGGCCTTGAGGGCGACGGGCCAGGAGCGGGTTCGTCCGGCGCGGCGGGCGAGGGCCCACATCAGGGGGTCGAGGAGGCACGGCGAGGTGCGGGCCCAGGCAAAGACGCGGCCGGCGTTCTTGTAGTCGATGGACCGCTCGTCGTGGCTCGTCGCGTGTATCACCGCCGCGTCGAGGGCGGAGCTCCGGAAGCCTCCAGAGCCGGCGAGGGCGCGGTGTCGACAGCCGCCGGTAATGCGGGAGAGGTAGAGGCTGCGCTTGTCCTTGGCGGCTGCGGCCGCGCGGCGCCACCACTGCCGCGGCGACATCATGCGGAAAGGCGCGATTTTTCGGGGGAGTCGCCTGGTTTTCGTCTTCGGCTGCGGGTTCTCAGCGGCATTATGGAAGGTGGGGAGGGGGGAGCATTTGGTTTGGGGGGTGGAGAAGGTGGCCGGCACGAAGGATGACGGCAGAAGGAAAGGAGGAAGAAAGCGGGGTTGAGAAAAATGGTCTCTCAGGTTGACGGTGGGGGAGAGGAAGAGGAACGAGTCAACCAACGGTGGTTGTTTTTTTTGGCTGGAATTAGGGTGCGTACCTTAATTTTTGGTAGGGTGGCGGAGGCCGCGGGGAAAACTGGGGAGGGTTTCGTAGTACTTGGTTTTGTTTTGTTTTGTTTTGTTTTGTTTAGAGATGATTTGCCTGAATTAGGGGCAAGAGGCTTGCACGTTAGCTTTGGTGCAAACCTGGATTTCACATCAGTTTTGAGGGTGGAAGGTTCCTCGCCTCCTCTGTTGTGTTTAGCAAATAAATCAGGGGCTTTTCAGTAGGATTTCATATTATTTTGACTAGGTACCTTCACATATATTATTGTTTCGGGTGCTGTGACTGCTGTCTGTCCGTCATTTTATATTTAATTTCTTGTGCATGGTTATGGTTCTTTTTTCAGGTCATGAGTGAAACGTAAATGAATATTAAAACCAAGACTTGGAGGCTTTCCATAGAGTATTATTAACCTCATCACAATACGTGGATAATGTTGCAAAATAGTTATAATAGGGCAGCACCTACATATGTAAATATAACTTGTCTAAAGTGCTCACAAATTTAGTGTCACATCCGGACTTCATCTAAAAAGGACTAGTCAAAATGTTATTAATCTAGATCCTTAGTCTTGTTTATATATCTAAGACCTTCCGAACACACTCCTAACATATACTTGATGTAGAAGTAAATAAATGCTTGCATATGTATGGGTTCTCATATATTTTCTTTGTTTAAGTCCTCAAATTCTTGCCAAGAAAAGGATCTTATCACAAACATCATGACAAACTCATATTCAACTACAAAAGATGCTTGTACTGCTACAATTCTGTAGCTACATGGGTTGTGCGCTATGTTGGTTTTACTGCTACAATCCTGTAACCACATGGCTCGGCCTCAGACCGAGGTCGGCTCGGCCTTCGGCAGGGTCTGAGGTCAGCCTGGCTCTAGCCGAGGTCAGCTCAGCCTTCCGTGGGCTGAGGTCGGCCTAGTTTCCCCCTTGAGGTTGGCTTGGCCTTTGGCAGGCTGAGGTCGGCCTGGCTCTTGGCGGGATCGAGGTCTGCTCGGCTCTTGGCGGGGCGTCGTTGCCTGCGGTCGAGGAAGTCTATTCGGCTCGTGGTCGACACTGCAGGGCGCCTCGGAGCTCAGACCATAACGTTATTGTACCTTCGGTCGAGGGAGCCTCTTCGGCTCGCTCGACTCTAGGGTTTGCTCAGTCGGAATTGGGTGACTCCATGCCGGAGTAGAACGGTCCATTTTGCCTCCCATCACTATGTATTATATATAACAAAAATTATGTATTTATTTCTTTGAAAAATCACAAGGTGCATTTTTCTTTTTGTAGATGTAGGTAACTTGTCAATTAGCCACAATGGAGTTAATTTTTTTGCTCTTTTTGGTAAACAAGTGGCTGCAGTTAGTGCCAATTAGGTAAGACATCGATTGTTTATTTTGGCCTGGATGATGTTTATAATGTCTCTTTGATATTATCTCATGCAATTGTCGCCTCCCATAACTTCATTTAGAGTCCAACTGCTGCTTCGATTTGAAAATGCCATACGTATATACATTCAAATATTTTAGATGTAGAACTAGTCTTATGTGGAAACATTTCTTGTGAACGAGCCCAAGCTGCTGATCCCTCCTTTGTACTAATCCATACTTTCCCTAGACTTTGGAATTCATTTTGGCAGCTCATTCTTAGGTTGCTATATCTCTAGGTAGACCTACTAAATTCAGCACAACACGCTTATCCTAAAGTCCTCACCACCTTTCGCCTATAAAATTGGACATACGTCTGAATGATTTCGAGCTGACCTGTTCCAATTCTCAATTCCATTTACCACCATTTACCATGTTACCGACATTTTAGCTTAGGAATTATTTATTGATACGTGGATAGGGGGTGAAAAATGTATCTCAAACCATGGTCTGTGATGCCCATCATTGTTCATGTTATTAGCATTATTATTATTTAGGTCCAACAGATCACTTAAAAATAAATTGATATTTTTGTTTAGTTGGGGAATAAGAACGAGAAAGCAATCTAATCTAGTTTGAGCACCAAGATTAAATGTTTTTTTTCAGAAATGTAAAAATTGGTCTTTCTAACATGTGGATATAACGTAGATATGTTATTTTTTCATTCAAACCCATTGACATTATTTAACCAATGAATAATTTACTCCTATGAAAATATAAATAATTTAACTTTCCATTTTCTTCTCCAACTTACTCTATTTATGTAGCTGACTGGGTTTCTTACTCTCGAACCAAAATAAAGCCTACACCCAACAAAGCATATATAAAACCCTTGGTCAATATGTTTCTTGAAGACGGGTGATTTGGATGTCTAGACGCTAGGAGTAGGAATTGGTTTAACTTACAATTAGGTAACTGAACTTTTTTGAGAGAAAAGGAGGAAAAGATGTCGTGCTTTAATTATCCAGTCCAAATAATTATAAATTCACCACCTAAAATTCGATCTCAGAAGCTCTTGTTGTCAAGTAGAAGGGTGTAACTATTGGGAGAATTCCAACAACTGATTCCATAAAGAATTCTAGTTCAGACCAAGTAAGCATTTACTGATGTCTTCTCTTGAAATATCTTATTCTTCTGTTTTCTTTTAGTCTGTCTTTAGTTCTTTTTATGTATTGGAACATGGGCCTCTCTGAAGGCACGAGAGTAACGACAGAGCCAAGATTCATATCATTGGAATGCTAATGAAAATAGATAAAATATTTAATATAATTTGAGCAATACATATTAATTATTTATTGATGATAACTACTGCAACAAAAGCATCATGCCAAAACAAACATATGAATAAAATAAATAAAAATGAATTTTAACTAAAACAAATCATTAGCATTTCAGGTCATTGCTGAATTGCTAAAGTATAACAAGAAAGTTGAAGAAGCTAGATTTCTCTTCATACGGGGCCATGAAAGCAATGGTATGGATTTCACCATGCAGGACAGGAGTATTTGAAACTGAGGGGACCGGGAGGCAGAGTAGGTGAATAACGGTAAAGAAGTGGAGGTTGGAGGGTACATACAAATCAAATGGGTCATGAAGCATGATGGACTGGTACAGAAATATTTGTAATACTGAGGGGGATAGAACTGAGGTCTAAAAATGAATGTCTGGTTTTTTTTTTTTTTTTTTTTTTTTTTTTTTGTGAAAACGGCAGTTCATATAACTCTAACTTGAGTACATCCAGCCATATCAAAAGAAAGTAAAGAGAACAACGGAGTGGGACTATCAGCTACTGATGTCCAAAGAACCTCTCCGGAATGCCGGACGACGTAGGAGGCGACCCAGTCAGCTCGCCTCCCGGTACACATGTGTAGCATGAAAATCACCCATCTCCTGAGCCAGTCTCCTAGTCTCAAGGATGAGCGGATGACCATCACCGTACCTGTCCATCCCCTGGATCCAATCGATCACCACCGAAGAGTCTCCCTCGAGATGCACCCGAGCAGCACCGAGAACCCTCCTCGCATAGGATAAGCCCTCCCAAGCAGCCCGCAACTCTGCTCCAACAACGGTGAGCCCTGATATGCGACGACCACCAGCGGCTATCAGTCTGCCCCCACAATCTCTTTCCACATCTCCAAAGACATCACCCAAATCACAAATGCTTGAGGGTATATACAAATCTCTTGGGTCACAACAAAAATAGAAATAAACTTTGGCAAGCTTAAAACAAGTTTTATTAAGCTTATTCGAATAGCAAACAAGAGCTTCATCCCAAAATTTCTGCTTGAAGTTAACTTCATTTGAAGTTGATCATGTTCAGGTGTAATCAAAATCTTCTTGACTACATCCAAGCCTATGTTTCCTTAGATGATAACCTATGCCTTCTGATAACAACTATATGAAATCATTCGATCATGCAATAACACTAATTTCAACTATTCACATGATAACAAAAGAGAAGTGCAATTAATACACGGTTTATATATATTTTTGAGGGAAGTTGCTTGAAAGTATTAGATATCCAAAAGACAATCTGCTCCCTTGGAGCATCAAAGAATAATAGTAAACTTTGGATGTCATTCAACCTAAAACCAACCTATCCAACCCACTCATTAGATAGATGGTTGAGCTTAAATCTAGTTCGATAAATAAAATACGAATAATAACTTATTGACATGTTTATGATAAATTACATATATGCTTTATGCAACTATATTTTTGGTCATGATGCATTATTAAATTGTGTAAATGTAGGATGGGGAGTTGATGCCCCACCAAACAACTGCCTATCCAACAATAATATCCTAAACCTTTTCTCCCCTTCTTAAAAATTCTGCCTGAGCTGATCCAAGCCAATTAAAGCAGATGGGTCAAATTAATCACCAGGCCTCAAACTTGCTGAATCAAGCTCAGCTTGCATTCAACCTGGTTAGATCTTTAAGTCCAAATTTAGCCAATACTTTAGATGGACATGTGGCTGTCCCATCCCTGTGTTCATCATGATCATTAATTCATGTTATACAAATAATTGGGGACTGTTTGCCTTAGGACGTAGCCTACGGTGATCTTCTCTCACTTGTGCCCCCTCATCTCATAGGCCTAAGTATTTGTAAGCCGGTTTAGTATTTAACTTTCAAGAACACTCAATTTCGAGGGCTATAAACTCTATACGCTCAAGGGTAAGGTTTGGAGTAACAATTGCTACAATAGTGCGAGAGCCATATCAGAAGATTATGCACAGATTTAGATAACAACCCTTATGTAGCCATTTTTTTATGATAAGAGATTGTATGAATGGATTATAAGCATCTGGAATTTCACATCAGAATTCTTCTTGTTCAAATAATATTTTTAACATTTAGATCTTCATGCTAGTTTATAGAATAATACTTTTATGTGAGCAATGTCAAAATTAAAAAAAAGAAAATACTATTCTTTAGCTATCATTGTATGATATTTTTTGTTATATTGGCTAATATCCAAAGTCATAAGAGCCATCATTATTAAATCCATCATTGGATGAATTCAGAGAATATATAGTTGCTATTATTTCTATTAAAAATGGTAAATAAAAGTTTTTATTATTTGGGCATAACAATATATGGTGGAACAAACTGCTATGCTCACCGACGAACTCAAACTAAATTATGCTGACCTAGTTTTCAAAATGACTCTCTGATTTTGGAAAGTATAACAACATGTATGGATTGATTTTCTATTGCATGTATATATTATCCGATCGAGATAAAGAAAAAAATGTCTAAGCCTACTTAACTGGAATATATCTCTCAAAAAGATTTAGAAAAATTAAAAAAATGGCAAAAGTAGAGTTTGGGTTTTTTTTGATTGATTAATAATAAACTTTATACTAGTATGGTCCGTCCTTATATAATTCGTATCAAATTTCTTTTATAGTTCAAATAAGAAATAACTTCCTCAAATAGACATAACTTATAAAAATAAACATAAAAAAGCTAAAATTTTGAAGGATGTAGATCTCAAATTCTATATTACTTTTGTCTTCGGCTACTCCACCTAATTCTTCATGGATTAGGAGATACGTCCCGTCAAAAAAAAATCCAAAAAAAAATTATTTTGACAGATTTGTTTCGGAGTCCAAATGATGAAATTTGAGCCCCGCCACTTAGTGTGCCATACCTTTTAAGAAGTGTCGCCACATTATAGAGCTTACTAAACTAAGGATCTAAATCCATTCATATGTATTACAAATTCATTCACAAAGACCACAAATCTAATCACAAACACCATGATCAACTCATGATCAACCCAAATAGGCATGTGCTACAGTGTCTCCTAATCTACGGGGACCATCTGGTGGGTTTACTTTGCTACCATTTGTAAAACTGAGGATCTCACCTAAAAAGACTAGCTAGAATATCATTTAGATTTCTTGGCCCTGTATAAGTATCTCGTGCATAGTCGTTATAGGACTAAACACACACCCACATGGATCCTTGCAGCACCGAGCCAATCTCACACTAAGAATATGTCACCTTTCTCTTTGTTTGAGTCTGTAAATACTAGTTAGGCTCCCAATTGGTCAAGATTATCAAAGCGCATCTCAAATTGGCTGTTGCCCAGTTGAAGACCGGTCGATATCCCTGGCTTCAGCCCTATAACATATTTAGCCCAGTTTGAGCCTCGCATCTATATAATATAACATATATAATATATAGCCCACCCATCCATACCTAGTTTGGTGACCTAATTGGTTCAAACTAAAGTAGCGATTCAATTGATTAAGGAAAAAATGACGCAACTAGGTTTATTGCCTCCTCACCTTCCAGTAGCAACCAATGCTGTCATCCCCTCCTGGAAAAGCATTCTCATCTCCTCCAAACCCACTATCATAGCCACCAACGGTGTCGTCCTCTCTTGGAAGCTTCGATTATCCTTCAGGTTTGGGACCAATGCTAGTGAGGCAAATGAACCGGCCACCAAGGCTAAGATGAAGGCCATGGCAACCAAGGCATTGTGGCAGTTGGTCAAGATCAACCCTGCCGTCTGTAAGAGCAATTACTGAGTCCCATGCCCTCCTTTGCTTTGTCATCATCCTTAAGAAGGCTTTGGTGATGTGCACTACACCATTCTGTCGTGGCCCTTATGGAGATCACCCTTATGCATAACCCTAACCTCCATCTCTCCACCTTCAAGCCCACCTTGAAGGCTACGAAGGCGATTGTCTGCCAGCTCCTCCAAATCACTAACAAAGGCGTCGTCAACAATCTTCTGATGGCATTTCGAGGGATGAAGATGACGATCATCGGGCCAAATTTCCTCCACATCAAGCATTCCAAGGCTTGCACCTCTCCCTTGCACAATCATGTCTCTCCATCACCAGTAGATGATGGGGTACCGGCATGAGCACTGGACATGGCTTACTAAGGGGAGGGCCCTAAGTCCCAAAGGAGAAAGGGAGGTAGTCATCGGCATCGACCACCAATTGGAAGGCAAAGTATTTGAAGCCCATCATCAAAGCCGAGGAGCCAAACACGTTGTCCAATTGGTGTATTTGGGGGAATAGGTCCAAGAAGCCCGAAACCAGGTCTAAAACCCTAGGGCTCGGCACAAAAACCTAGAGTCCGATAGGTAGCCGGCTCAGGCATAGAAAGTAGGCTTGAAGGCTAGGCCGGGCGCAGGCCTGACTTGGTATATATGTTGGGCTTCACCCGTGTCACCCATTGAGTTGGTCCAATCTCTCTCTATAAAATATCTCGAGAGAAAGCATCAATTTCTACTTTCTTGGTCTCTTGTTGATATCACGTTTTTTTTAAAAAAAATGTTGTGCTACATCATTTATTCCATTTTTAGATGATGGTTGTGACCTTTCATGAATTTCTTTTTTAAACAGATTATGTATATTAGGTATAACATATATAATTAAAGATTTTCCTAGTCTGAAAATTCTCAAACATGCCTACATAGGATTTTTCTAGGCTAGGTTATATAATACAAGAAATTTAAGCTAGAGACGAAAAAGCCAACCGAACCCTTCACACTTCACAATGATAAGACGTACATGTAAACATTTTCTCGTGTCCTCCATTACATAGCCATATCAATCCCCTCCTTTGCGCATGAAACCTCCAGTGACGCAAGAAGAGAGGAAGCCGAAAAAAAAGGCTAAGAGCAGCCAAACTCCAAGGATCCCAACAAAGGCCTATTGGGTCTTGACCTACTTTCTGAACCCAAAGGCACTGCAACGTCCTGCCCGGTGCCAGCCAACACGGGAGAGTCAGTAGTGCATTCACTGAGGTGAAAAAGGTGAGAAGAAAAGGTCAAGAGAAAGGAGGAGAACTAACAGCGTAGAGAGAAAGGCTTACTGAAAAACGTAGAGAGAGAGGGGCGGAGAGGGAGGGAGGGAGCTCACGTTGGCCGAGGAAAGCAAGGAGAACGAGGAAAACCCCGTCGGCTTGCAAGGGAGATCGCGTTCCTTGCCCGGGTTCTCTAGATGTAGCTAAAGCTTGGCTTCGGTTGTGCTGGCGAAGGGTTACCACTGCTGGTCCACACGAAAAATCCACACGTTAAGGCCACCCGTGTTGTGTGTCAACTCTTTAAGGGAAGGACGCTGGGCTCCTCTCTCACCACCTGCCACTGCTCTAATTCTCTCACACATATAGAGAGAGAGTGTGTGGCACTGAAAACCATGCCTCTGATTTTTTTCTTTTTTTACATGATGTCGTTATGTAAATCAAATATGCAAGAGAAATATTATATATTTGAATGAGAAGAGACCAAAAGCACTGAAAAGTGCCGGTAGTGGTATTGCGGCAGCTTCCACTGTTCTGATGGTTGTTAAGACTTTTAAGATCACTAGTGCATTTGGTTCAGTACCCAGTTCACTATTGTTCGCGTTCTCCCACTCACTCTTCCTCCATGGAAGTTGCAGCAAGAAAGCGTTGCAGGAAAACAATATAACTCATATTAGAGAGAGAACTGAAGGCAAAAAGAGAGGAAGGCACAAAAGAGAGAAGAGGTGGAGGGTAGAAAAGAAGAGAACAAAAGGCGAGCACCGACCAGTTTATGTTAATCTCGTTGCATGTTTCATATTTTTTGTGTTTTTGGAGAAAGACATGCCAATTATCGAGTCATAACAACATAAACGGATTTACGGTTTCAAATAGTTGATTAGAGATCTGGCTAGCACAGCTATTTAGAGATACAGACATGCTGAGAGAGAGAAAGAGAAAGTTTAAGATTGCATGAGGATTTTTCTAATATTTTTCGGTAATCTTTACAAATTACAAGCCCACCCTAAGAGATTCCAATACGAAAAGAAAGGGCTAAGCCATCATAAAATCACCATCGTCAAAAGAAAAAGGGATAAAATAAAACATTGCATGTCACATGACCCCTTGAAATTTTGAAAATCCAAACATCACTGTACCTAATTTCAGGACCCAGTATACTCAAGAGAGAGAGATTTGGGTTGAAATACATATTGGTAACTATGTGCTAGAAATCTTTTGCTGCTGGTTTTGGTCATCATTCTCCTCCTCACCTTCGGTCACCACTGACGACATATAGCTCGCAACTAGAGAATTCTCGTCAGAAGCCATCATGGGCTTGGCCTGGAACTGCTGCTTGCAAGCATAGCATGTAATCTGGAGCAATGTCGAGTTGATTTGCTTCACTGCATGGTCCCGAAGAGCATGCGCTCTATTAATCTCCACCTGCGCTTGATGCCTTATTCTCTTAGCATTCGAGAATTCTTGCTCAGCCAATTCTATTTGCCGCTTTGCTTGATGCCTCGCCTCATCCGCCAATGCCTTCTCAAGCATTGCTAGCCTTACTTGCTCTCTTGCCTCCTCCTCGAACCTCATGGTGGCTAATCCTGGCTCCTCGACAGGTGACCGATCACCGCCGGGGCCGATGGAGAGCTGCAATTTGGCGGCATGTGCCTCGTCGGAGGTAGGGGAGAGTGTGGATGAGGGGAGGCTTGGGGATTTGGTATTGGATGGGGGTAGAAGCTGGAGCTCAATGTGGTGGGTGCAGTGACGATCCGGCGGAAGGGAGGGAATTTGGCTGGAGTGGAGGAAGATGGTGGCAGGATTTGGCACTGGTAGACCAGGCCACCCTGCTTGGCTGAAGTTGGTGTCGTTCGATCGGCTCGGGCTTGACGCAGTCCTTGATAGGCATGCAGGCTGGAGTGTCTGAAGCTCGGCTCTGGCTCGGCCGGCATTGCATGCATCTTGGTGCTCTATGAAGCTCTCCACCCTGTGGTAACCAAATTTGATGCCAAAGTCGAAGCAGTCAAACGGATTATTTTGTTAATTAGTGCTTGTTGGGCATAACGGAAAGAATAAATAATTTCATCCTAATATTAGGAGCAAGAAAAGAGGGCGGCCATGGAGGGAGGGAGATGAAGAATTTATTTATAAGGATCATAAAATTTTGGATCCAAAATATGCATATAAAATATAGCATGACCAGAATAGAACAAATAAAAGAGACAGGGAGATGATTTAAAGGTTCAAGGCATCAGATTTTGGGCTCTGGGTTCATGGGCATTAAATGGGACTGAAAGCAAAGCAAATACGAAAGCAACCAATGGAAGCAGGTGTTGGGAATTGGGTCCTGATCTCTTAATTGCCCAACGCCACTTTGCTTCTTTCTGATCGAGAACTTGAAGGAATTGATGGGAAAGAAATGAAATCATGTCCTCAGTAATCGACTCTCATCTACAGTCCTTGTGACCAGAAAAATTAAGCTATTTTGAGCAAAACAATAAGACTGACACCGCTGGGACTCGTTTCATCCCAACATAATTAACTCTTCCCTTCCTACTACTACTTTTTTAACACAAAATACAGAAAAGAATTTATAAATCAAATTTCGATAGCTCAAGAATATGGCACCTGGAGAAGACACGGCCACAGTCACAGGAATGGCCACGGGTGCCGCAGGTCTTGAGGTGGGCCTTGTAGTCGGACTGGACGGCGTAGGCCTTGGAGCACTTGGCGCAAACCCACTGCCGGTGGTTGCTGTGCTTGCGCCGGAAGTGCTTCTTGATGCCGACCAGGTCGCCGAGGGCGTGGCACGGGTCGTGGTGCAGGCAGCTCGGTTCGGGGCACACGAAGACCCGCTTCCGCGCCTCGGTGGCCTCCCGCTTCAGCAGCTTCCATGGCACCTTGTGCCGCCGCCGGTGCATCTGCAGGTTCTGGTCGCGCTGGAAACCCTGGTTGCAGATCTCGCAAACATATCGATCCGACTCCAGCAACGTCCTCGGCGACAGCGACACCACCTCGGCGTCAGGGTCTAACATTCGCCACCACCCACATCACCACCCAATTTTCCCAACAAAGATGATATAATTCTTGATGACAGAAAAAAAAAACAAAAAAAAAAAAACTATGCTACTAAAGTAAACTAGTAACAAACATTCATGGCATATGTTGGTTTTATTCATACCTGGAGTGCCGGCCGGCCTTCTCTTTTTCTTGCTAGCATTGGCATTGCACAATGAAGGGAAGGGTTGTTGAGGATGGATGGAAGAGTTGGAGGAGGTATTGATGCTGAGAGGTTGCGGCGGAGCCGGTGATGGAGAGCCCAACATGTGTGATGCTGCTCCTATAGTCTTCCCTGTTTCTATCTAGCTTGCTGAATTCAAATCTATGGTTTTTTCTTTCTATGTGGAGCTATGGACATGGTTCATGGAATAAGGTGTGGGGATTAGAGAATGGATCAGTTCTTTAGCGATATAAGCGTGAAGGGATACAGATTAAAACGAGAGAGAGAGAATACTGCTAGAGATTGAAGAAAAGGTCTCTCTCTTTTTTTCTTTTTCTTTTTTTTGGCTCGGGCAGGCGGTTTGGAACACCTCTCTCTCTCTCTCACACACACACAGGAAGGCAGCTTTCTCACATAGCAGCCTTCTTTGCGATTTTATGGAGTGGGCTGCTGGAAGTGATGGTGGTATTGGGGCTGGAGTTGTTCTTCCAAGGGCGTGAGGGATCTGGTTTTACTACGAATAAATAAAACATTTGCTGTATGTGTGTGTGTGTGTGTGTGTGTGTGTGTGAGAGAGAGAGAGAGAGAGAGAGAGGACGGCTTGAAACTTGAGCCCACCACAAAGGAGCCTGGAGAGAGAGAGAGAGAGAGAAAATGCCCACAAAGAAACAAAAGACCTCATAATTTCATCACCATCAGTAAATTGCATGCTTTAATGCAGGCCTGTCCCCAAATACACGTGAATTTCCTCTGTATCTCTCCGTCTATCTCCAACCTTCACTACGGGTAGGTTAAAGCTAATTGTGCTGCAGCTACCACTGCTACGTACGTACTCCTCTCTCCTCTATTTCTATATACACAAAAGAGTATATTATACGTATGATCGAGTGTTTGGATACGAGGGATGACATGGTCTACCTACGTACGTACGTCGCCCTCATGTAAATGCCAATACTTGTGTCGCCTCCTGGATAACGTACTCCGTTCCTTTTATAAAACGTTTCCGGGGAGGAAAATAACTGAATCATTCCGGTGATCAGAGGATATATTCTTGGCCTTGGTATCCATAGCTATCACCTACCTCTCTCTCACTCTCTTCTTTCGTCTTTCTTGCTGGAGTTTGAAAATGTTTGAGAAAAGTGGGCTTAAAATGATTGCAAGGACGCAGTGATGATACATGATTGCTCCAATGTTTTTCTCCTCCTGATGAAACCTCCAATGGATTTTGAGCATAGCATAAATGCCTTTGCGCACTTTGCACCAAATGAAGCCTAATTGGCTTTGTTAATTGATGTGATTTAAACTTTCACCAAAAATGAGCTGACATGATTTAAACATTTGGCCATCTTTCTGTCATGTAGACACAAATCTTTTGCTAGATTTATGTCGAAAATTGTTATTAAAGAAGTGTCTGGATTATGGTTACACTGTCTCACAATGAATGCTACTTAATTGGTGGTGCTCCTACCATTATTCCCAGGGGAAAAAGAAAAAAACATGACAAAACTACTGATAGATGAACAGGAATAATCGCATAACTGTAGTACTTTTAAATTTTAATCATGTCAAGCAAATTGATGATTCGTAGTACCACAGTCAAAGTATTAGTGAATTATTGTCTCAACTTCTCGGTATGTTACCTTTCACGCCAATATTGTAGCAATTAAAGGATGCCCAAGGAGAGCTTTACATATACTATTGTGCTTCCTAATACTAACCATCTCAAATATATTATTCATGCTTCACCGAATAAGCTCAAATACAATTTTTGTAACAAAAGAGGAATGATTGCAATACATGGCTTGACCAGAGATTGATATATAGAAATTCAGAGACATTTGTGGAGGAAATCATGGAAAGATATTGAAGAATTGCGAAAGAAAGTCGATACTGAAAAGATTTAATAAACTAACTTTAGATGCCAAAGCCATCAGGTTTGCATGCGGAGGCAACTCACTTGACAATAGGTACTGGCCCTAGACGTGAACAATGCAATGAAACGTGAAATCCGAGACTGATTAATTTGATTGTCTTCTTATGTAAAAGGGCTCCCTTTGAATTCGTGAACAAGAGTGTTTACCTTGGATACCCTGTGATGTATATATACTCGTTGGTTTCTAGCCTTTCTCTTGAACGAACTCTATATGAATGAGTGCCTCTTTTGTGAACAAGAATGGAGTCCAAAACTTTCACCTGGTGGTGATCACAACCGGATTCCTTTTGAAGAAAGAGATAGGGTGGGAGGTGACCCGGACACCAGGACTATGTGTCATGTTTGGTGGCTGCTGGGTGCGAAAAGGAAGCTTAGGACCCACGGGAGCTCATGCCATTATTCTCCCACCTCAAGCCGCTGGCCGGATTAACTTAAACACAAAGGAGACAACTTTTTGGTAAAAATGGACCATGCCTTTGGAACAATAATAAACACAACACTTTGCAACATTGATTAAGACTATTCATGGTAGCCCATTGGTCGGCGGTGCGGTTCAGTGGAAGTTAGCCTTTGCATTCTCATGTTCATGATTAAATGATCTAATTAAACGGCCTTTCGGTTTAAGGATAGGCGATGATGCCTCACTTTGGTATGTTTTGTGTGGCTCGTTGTTGCATATTATTTGGTAGTATGGAATATAGTCTGTGTTCTCTTAGTCAACTTGATAGGTGGATATTGGCACTTTATCTGCATTTTTGCTTTAATATCTTATGGAAAAAAGTGGGATGCTTCTCATAGCATATCTTGATAGGGAGATACTCTTGAGCTAGTTCCTTTAATAGGGATGTTCCCCGCAAATGACGGGACCATGTTGATAATTGCAATTTTTGCTCAAAATATGACTTTATTTAGCTTAAATTTCTTGGACCTGTATATGATCCAAGATCTACTTTGTACATAACTAATGTAGGACTAAATAGATGACATATTAAGGGACCAAATTCAATCACAAACATCATGATCAACCTATGATCAGCCCAAAGAAAATCAATATCGTAGTGTCTCCTAGTCTACATTTGCTAAGACCTCACCTAAAAAGATTAATTAGAGATGTTACTTAAGTTTCTTGTCCTTGTATAAGTATCCAAGATATATTCTAGCAAATGTTGTCACACACTTCACCCAGTGTTTATTTCCACATTGGTCATATATTGAAGAGATCTTGCATATTTATATAGGGCAAGGAAGTAAAATAACATCTTCTATCTGGCTTTTTTTGAATGAGATCCTATATTGTTATAAATAATATCCAAACGAACCTAATCCATCCCTTTGTAGATCAGAGGACACTAAATACGAGACCATTTGGGACTGATCGCAAGTCGATCATAGTGTTTATGACTAGATTTGATTAAATTTAGTCCTTAATCTAGCAAGAGTATCCAGGCTTAAACGGAAGGAGTATAGTTAAGGAACCTAAATAACACCTTCTAGCCATACTTTTTAGGTGAGGCCCTAGATTGTTACAAAATGAATTTTGGACACATAAATCCACAAATAGGCATTCTGAACTAGTGTTTTAAAATATCCATCGAGGCTTTACAAGAAGATAT
Source organism: Phoenix roebelenii (assembly GCA_025769935.1). NCBI lineage: Eukaryota > Viridiplantae > Streptophyta > Magnoliopsida > Arecales > Arecaceae > Phoenix > Phoenix roebelenii. The sequence goes on along the minus strand of JAOXJJ010001100.1, from coordinate 20,000,727 downwards.
CGACTTGAATTTGTGGGGTAAAAGATTCGCAAATCAAATGGTCAATATTGGAAAAAATTTAGTTATTATGGGATTAATATTGCTCAAAGAGGCTAACATTTAGGCTCAGGATATGAATGCATCTTTTTTGTACTTTCTAGTGCGTAAAATTAACTAAACTCGATGTCCACAATAAGAGACCTATATATTTTTATTGTTCAAATAATCCAAAGGTTTATATAATGGTTTTCTATGGAAAAAAAAGACCACTAATTTTTTCTTATTAGGCATACTTTGATAAAATGCTAGCACGTTGTGTCATGAGAATACTCAGGATTCGGCTATCTGGTGCTTTTTATACTTTCACATCAAGAAAAGGATGCTTTTTATACTTTTCATAGCATAATTTATCCTAATATCCCCAGTTGTCAAATAAAGCCATGCGATTGAAGCCTTGGCATTATATCAAATATTTAGAAAAGAGTCGCATGCTCTCACATACAAAAGAATATGAGAAAGCCGCGTTTACTTGGATTTATTAATCAAGGTTGGCCTTTGTGTAAGTAAGTTTGTATTCTGGTTTGTTTATTAGGTCAGGGCAAATGGTTGTATGATGGAAGGGGGATCTCAACACATGCATCCCTTGAAAGAGAATACCGCCGGCAATCATCCATCCCAAGCGTTCTCAATCCCTAATCTAATCATGGCTTCTTAATTTAAATTAAATTCATCCCAAACTCTAGCTGATCTCATCTTCTTCTAACAACAATATATTTTTTAAAAAATTTATTTTTGTTAATTTCCTTAGTCTCTTCTCACTTTTCTGCAGCCTTGCTGGTAGATGACTTGGACTAAGCTCATCTTTATCTATTTTATCTTGGGTCATGATTTGGAGAGTTGCAGTAGCACGTTACTTGCTTTGGCTTGGGCGGTTGTAGCACCTCACCTTTGCAATAACAAGTGGACCTACGTGTAAAGAGTGGAAAAGCTAAGACAGTGAGACCGACAAGAATGATCTATGCAGTCGGGACGGAGCACCACAAATCACCACTTGGCTAGGATTAAGATCCCAAAGGCAATTAGAAAGCTACAATACTGCTGTTGATGGAGAATCTCTGGAAATTGCTTTGTAAGAATGAGACATGTTCGCATGAAGTTATATACTGAAAAAATTCAATAGTGGGCTAAAATTTTGATTACAGTGTGTTGTTGTTTGAATTTGATAAGAATCTTAACTAAGGTTCAAGTTTCCACCTTATTTAAGGATCAAGTTTGATTTTAGTTAGTCCTATTATCTATATTTTGTAAAGCAAAGATACCACTACAAATTAAAAATTCAATAGTTAAAATTTTTATGACTCCCCAACTCGCTAGCTAGTTATTGCATTCCTTGTTAAAAAATTAGCCCCACAATCCCTCTTTTGAAACCAACAAAAAAAATCAATGGCTATATATTATGATGTTCCAATTTTGTCTTCTTGTCTTCGTTTCTGTCTTAAAGACTCTAGGGGCTCATTTGGTTCGTGGGAAAGGAGGAGGGAAAGTATGGTCAATGAAAAAGTAATGAGGTGCCTCTTGTTTGCTTGGAGTTTTCAAAGGAGAGAGATGGAAAAGTTGCATTCCCATGGCAGTATGATTCTCATATTTTATGGAAAAGTCTTTCCCACGAGAAACATGGAAAAGTTACTTTTCCATGAGGTGGGAATCACTCCATTTTTATTTTTTTCCAAAACGTTCCTTCGGCATTAAAGAAGCATTAAAGAGGCATTAAAGTCCTAATTTTTATTAAGGGTATAATAGAAATTATACATAACTTTTCCAAGAAAGTGGATGGTCAACCAAACATAAGCACTTTGGAAATCTATCATTTTTCCATTGTCAACCAAACATGCCAAAAGTATTTTTCTAGGCATCCTCTTCTAAATTCCTAGGAACCATATTCCTATGAGGAAAAATACTTTCCGCGAACCAAACGAGCCTTAGAGAGAAAATTACAATATTTCTATCTAATTAAGAAAGAGTGGATCTAAGACCCTTGTTTTGGGCAAGGGGCTTATAGACCATTCTTTTAAGTATACCACTATCAAAGATAAATAATAAAAAAATTGTGTATTTAATCTCAACTATTTCTATAACAGTCGATGCATCACATATGAATTTGCATATGCTAAATTGATTTAGTTGTAGTAAATGATAGAATCCTCTTAGGTGAATGACTTTCATGTTCAAATGTTTAGCTCCTATTGTTATAGGAGATTAGATCAAGCTTGATCATATTGTTTTATCAGGATAGGGGGTAATGTATTTTTACAACATTGATCAATATATTATTTTAGTATTGTCCTTAATACTAGTTTGCTATTTTTTTGATTCAGTAGCATTATCGGACTCGATGTGGATCACTTTGGCCACTACAAGTATTCAAGAGGATCACCAAACTCGATGTGGATCACTTTGACCACTACGAGTATCCAAGAGGATAACCAAACTTGATGTGGATCACTTTGACCACTAAGAGTTTTAGAATGATCACTAAGCTCGATGTGGATCTCTTTAGCCACTACGAGTTTCAGAAGAATCACTAAGCTCGATGTGGAATACTTTGCTCATTACAAGTAAGGCTGGACAGGATTCAAAAGCGAGATCCGCCACATTGAAAAGTCAAGTTACATGCTAAATTTTTGGATGCCATAACTTGGTCATACGATGCCCGATTGAGAAAAAAAGAAATTAGGTATATTTTTGAGATCTACAACTATAATGTTGAATGGAAATGAAATTTCACCATTTAGACCCCAAAATAGGCTGGTCAAATCGAAAGTTTTCTTTTTGGATAATACTTTGACCGGACGTAGCTCTCTATCCAACAAGAATCAAGTGAGACAACCAAAAACAAAGTTGATTGGAAGTTTAGATCTATTTCTTTGAAATTTTTAGCTTTTTTTAGAATATTTCTACTAGAGATGTCTATTTTAGAAAAAAGAGTTCTACTAAGTTTAAAAAAAGGAATCTGACCCAAATTGTGTTAGGGGGCCTCATAATATAAATAAAGACTGTGTGCCTCATTTTTTTGATAATCAAAAAAAGAAAATGGAACTTAAAGCCCTACTTTTGCGATTCTTTCCATCTTCTTCTATCTTTCTTTTGAAAGATCTGAGTTAAACAGATTGAAGAAATATTTCTTCTTCTTGATCGGATCAAGTTGGTATCAGAGCTTTGGTCCTCTACATCTATGGGAGCCTTAGTGTATGATTCGGATGCGTGAGTGGTACAAACAATAAGAAAAGGGGCTATCAATGCTTGAAGTATATTAAAGGATAAAACGAATATAGTTTCTACTTCTACTTCGATGGATGATGAAATGATGATACGTCTCTGGTAACTAGAGAAGAAGATAGCCCAATGCACCAAGATTTTATCTTGATTACTGACGTCTTCAATGCGAGCACCAACAACTCTATCTTCGTGCAAAACCAAGTGGTTCAGCTGCAAGGCAGGAAAACAAACATTTTTTCATCTTTAGTTCTGATTTAGCAGGAGCTAAATCTCCTAAAAAATGAGAGCTCTAATCTAGAAGGATCACTGGACTCAATATGGACCACTTTGACCATTACAAGTATTCAGGAGGATTACCAAATTTAATGTAGATTACTTTGGCTACTATGAGTATTCAAGAAGATCACCAAACTCAAAATGAAACACTTCAGCCACTACGAACATTCAGGAGGGTCACCAGACTAAATGTGAATCATTTTGGCTACTAAGAATATTTAGAAGGATCACTAACTTGATGGGGAATGCTTTGTCCAGTTCGAGCAGAGCTAGCAAGGGTTCAAAAGTGAGATCCACCATATCAAAAAGTCGAGTCTCATGCCAAAATTTTTTGAAGGGCATAACTTGATTATACGATGCCCAATTGGAGTGATCTTTTTTGTTAAAATTGGGTATCTTTTCGAGATTTATAATAGAAGCTTGAATTCAGATGAAATTCCACCGTTTAGACCCCAAATTAGGCTGGCCGAACTGAAAGTTTTCTTCTTGGATAATATTTTGACCGGACATAGCTTTCTATCCGAGAAGAATCAAGTGAAGTGATAGAAAATAGAGTTGATGTAAAAGTTGAGATCTATCTTCTTAAAATTTTTAGCTTTTTTTAGAAGATTTGTACTTGAGATATCTAATTTTGAAAAAAGGATCCTTACTAGGTTTAAGAAGAGGAATCTAACCTAAATTATGTGAGGACAGATCTACGTTTGCAATTCCTTCCATCTTTTTCTACTTTTCTTTTGAAAAAATCGAGTTGAGCGGATTGATAAAAATCTTTCTTCTCCTTGATCAGATCAGTTTTTCTCTTATTTTTTTTTCTTTTTGTTTAGATCGTCATCAGTAAAATAGTAATACATTGTCGGATATTCCATGTTGCAATTACATGACATATGAATGTAGGTGTACATATGTCAAGTATGTAGATTTTACATATATTTTATTCTCCATAATTCATCTCATTTAAAAGAAAAGATAAAATAGGAGATCCCCTCCAAAGAGGTAAGAAGGGGAGAAATAGGAACCTCGGAAAGGAGATTACAAGCAATCATATTTTAAAATGAACAGGAAGTACTAGCAAGCATTTAAGTAACTTTTGAAAGGAACCCCGTAAGAACTTTCTTTTTACATTTCCTGCTTCCATCTTTTGCCTCCATGGGACCATCTAAGGAGCACAGGCCAAAAACTATAGATATCTCTACAATTTGTCTTGCTTCTTTGTACCATTCTAGCATTTTCTGATAGCTTCCGATTATTCTTACATACCTCTATAGTCCACCCCACTGGAGATAAGGCAGAATGGAGAGTTGCGATGATATTAGTGGAAAATTGATGACTATGACTCTTGTATTCAAGTTTACTTTCACCTTTAGTTAGTGCACTTCTTTTATTCTTCTATTTTACTTAAAAATATTTCTGCGAGGACTAATGAAGATGTGTGTTTAGCCTCACATTGGTTATTCATCAAAAAAAAATTGGATACTTATAAAAGACTAAGGAATCCAAATAATATTTTCAGACTAGATCATAGGTTATTACAAATAGTATGAAAGTTGACCCATCTATAACCTATGTGATTCTATTCTATTTAGATTGACTGTGAGCGAATCATAGTACTTGTGATTGGATTTGAATGAATTTGGACTCTTAGTTTGGTGAGAACGTCAGTGCTTAAACAGAAGAAGTGTGTGAAGATCTCTACAATACAGGACTGTAAAACTCGTTGTTCAAAAGCAACAGATGTTGCATTTTTAATTCTTCAATATCATATCCTTAGAATAGGAAAAATATGTGTTTATCCTTCTGTTCATGACGGAACATTTCGTTGAGAAAGAATTCTTACACATGCATCGCACATGCTGGATACTAATATATACAAAAGGAACATCTTAAGAATAGACAATAGGCAGTATTCCACAACTGATGAAGGCTCAGGAGCATAAACGAAGCTTCGATATTTTTAGCATGATAATTGTAGAGATAAGCATAAGCATATATTATATACGCACTAAGGATGATAGTTAGAACAGAGAGGGTACATATCACAGTTTCCTTGTTTCTTACAAATAACACGCTAAATTTTATTATGCTCTGCACAATGTTACTCACTTTAGAGTTATCATCCAAGAGTTTTATATAGACAGTAGTACCTGGCAGGCGGGGTACATGTGAGTTGACCATGGGAAAGAAGTCTTTGTTCGACAATAGTAAATGAGTGATCCTTTCATATATAATGCACATGAATCCTTCAAGAAGAATGGTTATTTGATCAGTTGTTGATGTTGGCTCATCAAAAAAAGACAAACATCTATATTAAAAAAACTTTCCTCGTTGGAAGTTATATTTTGTCACTATTTTTTGCTGATTTCAATTATTTACCATTCATTATAGTTTATTTTTAGACAACCCTAGGCATGAGGAATCCTTGGATGGTATAAAACTACTTTAAGCATGGAAATACAAAAACCTTAACCCAGTGGCACCCAAATTCTCCTTGGCCAAGACCAGAAAATATGCCAAAAGTACACTAAAAGCCTAAGTAAACTTTAGGTCAAACTTAGATCAATCCCCACCCAAAACATTAGAGGATTCATCCCTCAATATTGATCAATTTTCTATACTTAGTTCTAATATTTTGGCATAAATTTTGTCAGTTTATGTGTTAGATAAGTTAAATTAAACAAAATTGTTTATTAATTCTTTAATTTAACCAATTTGTATCCTACCAAATTAAGTTCAAATAGTCATCTATTTCTTATATTCGAAAATTTTCTAATCATTTCGAGCATATGCCTGTTGCCCTCTGTCTTGTCGAGATGGGAGCACTAGCTACCAGCTAGGTTGGTGATTGTGTGAGCATGCCACTAGTATTGGATTAGCGAGAAATAGGATAATCAAATGATAAAGATGAAAATAGCGTGGGTGCAAGTGTAGTACTGCTCCCTAACTCAGCCGCCAACTTAGCCCGACTCGGCTTTGACTCAACTGAGTCAACTGAGTCAATCTAGCAGTAACTTATTAGCTAGGAAGGATGGAGCCCCACCAATGTGCGGTGGTCAAGGTGAGACCTCCGGGGAGATCACGGGTCAGCGCCATCACGAATCGATCGGCAAGGGCGTGCAAAAATGCTAAAGAATCCTTGCCCAAATCTTCAAATCCTCAAATCCTCTTCCCTTTCGCTTCCTCAAATGCTCTTCACCACTGCCCAAATCCATCATCTCTTGACCTCCTTCAACCTTCTCAGCCCTTGACCTTGCGCTGACCACTTTCTCCTCGCTAGATTCCGGGGAAGGAAATGGAAGGACCACCTTGCCTTGTTTCAAGCAAAGAATTTTTATTCCAATCCTAGTAAGCTCGCCGGGAACTCTTATCCTTTTCTTCTTCTCTCTCTACTCCTCCCACTGATATCTTGCAGGCGGCATCCTGCCGGATTTCACTCGTTTTTTCCCCTCTTTCTGGCCTTCGCTCATCTTGCCGGCAAGGTGGTCATACATGGTCGCTCTCTTGGATGACTGATTTGAGCTAAGCCGGCTATCTCCTTCCTCTCGTCGATCGCCACCATGCTTGACACAACCCCAATGGCCGTCGGGCCCTCCCTCCTCCTCTCTCAGGTGCATGTGGCCGGCAAGGTGGGTCCTCCGCCCACCCAGTGGCCATGGCACAGAATGCAGATAGCGTCCTGACCCCCCACCTCCTCTCTATTTCCCTCGTCTCTCTCTCTCGCTCCTCCTTCTCCTGATGCTATTTTTACCATTTGATTCCTGCTGTGAGGCCCCCACCCATGGGCCATCAATGACCTTGGCCGATGTGTCCATACTCGGATCGGATCTTCCTTCCTCTGATCTTGTTGGGTGCCCCTCAAATCTAATCAGATTTAGGATACCGAATCCATCTTTCTTATTTTATTTCCTCCTTAATCATATGATCTCAAATTTTGTAGGAGAGTAGTCATCCAGGAAATCATCTAATCTTATCTTATTCTGCGATCTCAAATTTTAGATTTTGGTAAAAATTGTGATCCTCTCATTTAATTAATTTTGATAAATTAATTTGGAATGGTGATGTTCAGAGAAAAAAATAGAATTTAGGGTCAATTTCGTTAAATGGATGTTTAACTTAATTATGATAAATATAAATATTAGATTTATAGAAAATTGTTCATGGCCAAATTAGGTCAAGATTGTGCATTCAGATCTTGGCCACTGACCAACGGATTTGGTGTCACAACTCCTGATTTAGAAGATTTATGAATTATGGAACCTGAGGCGAGCTCCATGAATCAAAGGATCCTTCGTATGCCCAAGATTTTAAAATATTATCTATGTTTTCTCAATTCAAAAAATATTATCTATGAGTGAAATTCAAAAAATAAGAAAAAGACTTGGCAGCGAAATTTTCCAAGGAGCAACTTCCTTATTAGGAGGTTCCCCTATTGATATTTAATCACTCTCAAATAGGGGTGGGCATGATGTAGTCAGAATCTAGTCTCTTCGAGATCTTGCCATGTGCTGATCGTGGCCAAAGTCATAATT
>JAOXJJ010001100.1:19980267-19992573 GCA_025769935.1 Phoenix roebelenii | reverse complement strand
AGGGGTGGGCATGATGTAGTCAGAATCTAGTCTCTTCGAGATCTTGCCATGTGCTGATCGTGGCCAAAGTCATAATTAGGAGAGAAAATAGATGGTTCGTCTACATTGATTTAGAAAATCTATCTCTTAATTAGATGCATTAAAAAAATTTGAAAGTTATATTGATATACTTGATTTACATATTTTGCATTCATCAGCATGCTTTTATTTATAATTGAAAATCTTACATTATGAAATCGATATTTCATGCACAATATGTTTGATCGAACAAGAGATATAGGTGATCTACTAGACTATTAGCTCACGTTCGTTTTTCTTGTCCTTTTTAGACACCGACAAATAGTGTAGATGGGATCCTGGGTTGAGCAAGAAAACGAGGTCTTAGAAGCAGTCCCTTGTATTTTTAATAAAATATTATGCAGTCAACATAAGTCGAGTTTAAAATAATGTTGGACTTCGTATTGTGAATTTTTATCATTATAACAAGTTCTAGTATCTTAGTTTATCTAGACCGGTACTATCTAAAAATTTTCTTGGGCCTACTTGTCCTATAGGTGAAACCTGTAGGGTGTGTTGTCGTGTGTCATAAAGCTGCCACATCATCCATCTCGAAGATGGACAGTTAGAACATATCACAGCAATAGAAATGGTCATAGAGGATGTCAAACACGATGAGTTGCAAGCATAGCCATAGTTGTCCATCTTCAAAATGGATGATATAGGGGTTGTCCATAGTTGTACAACACTCCATAGTGCAAAACATGCATCATAGAGAATCATTTGACTTCGGAACAAAGCCCCACTAAGAGGCTTTTGTATGTAAATATCATAAACTTGAGCTACACTGGATGTTTGAGGACCCAAGAAAATTTTTAGCAGAACGACAGATAAGTTCACTTATTTCACAAAATTTGGGTTTGGAAAGGACAGGTTCAAGGAATAGGCCACACCTCTTGTCTATAATTTTGTAGTATATAAGGAAAGAGAACAGAGTTTTTTTTTTTCTTTCATTTCTTCCCCATTTGCTTACGTTTGTTGCAAACGCGAGTAATGTTTTTAAAGAGGGCGCAGAGGAAAAAGAGGAAGTTGACAGCATGTAGCGAGGGATGGGCAGTGTCAGTGGAGCCTTAAAAGCCAAGCTTCCTCCACCGAGGGAGAACAAAAGGCCAAGAGGAAACCATATCTAGATAGGAATGTGGGAAGGGGGAAGAGAGAGCGACGGAAGACAGCAGGGGACAGAATAAGATGCCCTGGTTCTCAAGGGAAAAAAAAAAAAAACACAACAGTGCACAGCACTTTCCCTTGCAAGACTTGTGTACCCTATCTAAGCTTTCTCACATTTATATGGACTTAAAATGAGATAATATTGGCAGAAAAACAACCTCATAATCTATCACGCCTTAGATCCATAGCATGATATGACCGTGCTATCGAGGGATACAATCCACGGTCATACAAAGCCAAATGTTTCATTTAACTTCCAAATCCCTCTCAACAAAATGTAATAAATAAAAGTCTAATTTTGTTATCCATTTAATGCATTCAATATTGGTTCAGAGTATATAAATCCAAACATAAATACTAAACCTATAATCCTCAATATTCAAAAAATCATTAATTACAAATTTATAGTCAATTTAAAATACTAAAATTCTTCCACAAATTTGTCAAGCTTGCTAGTGCGAACTCCAAGTCTGAACCATTCTACATTCCTATCGACCTTATTCGTCTGGAGAGAGAAAAATAAGAATAGAGATATATGAGTGACACAGCCCAGTAAGTAAACCTTTTACTACTTTACCAGATCAAACATAAGTTTTTGCATAAATCGATACATCATAATGTGAAAATAATAATTATTGCAAAATAGAACATTTTATAGTATCATATGATAAAGTAAGTCATAAAGTCAATTATACATATATAAATCATCAATATGCCATAAACATGGTTCCAAGCGCATAGCATAAATAAAATTATAAATTATTTACCATTTAACCATATCATTGATCAAATTACTACTCTCAAACGAAATGCTAAGATCACTATTATACCTATAATAGGGTTGTAACCGACAAACACCAACTACTATTACCCATTGGTAGGATGGTATGCTAACTACTATTATCCGCTGGTAGGTCGTATGCCAACTACTATTATCCGTTGGTAGGGTCGTATGCCAACTATAGAGGGTCGTATGCCAACTATTATTTTTCACGAGTAGGGTCATATGCCAACTACTATTACTCCCTGGCAGAGTTGTATGCCAACTACTATTATCTGTTAGCAGAGTCATATAAAACTAGATGTCGATCTACCCCTCTTTTAGAGGCCATACATAGCTATTTGAGAGTTTTTTTAGGTATGACTATCGAAATCATGAGCATCAGCATGTAGGTTCCAGATCCAAGTGGTAGTATCAGGGCCCTTAACTATTCCTATAGTTCTTAAAATTAATTTTTTTTAAATCATACATGAATAAAATACTAAATAGTTTTACAGAGTTCATAGCCCATAATAAGTATTTAATAGTAAAATAATCATGAAATTATTCTTTTCATAACAAAAATACTAATTTCATAAATATGGAGTTCATGGTTTATAAATAGTGCTTAACGGTAAAACAATCATGGAATAATTATTTCACAATAAATCATGAGTTTCATAATATCGTATACTTGATCATTGATTTTAAAAAAACATGATATCATCAACATTTAATACTATTTTTGTATTTTTAGAATACTAAAAAATAAGTAAAAATTTGAAAACTAATAAGGAGTGTTAGGGTTACTTACAAATTCAAAAATTTGTAAGGAGTATAAGGTTTCCCTATCTCTTTTCACTATCATACTTCGCTAAGCAACTCCGCTAAACCTATTTGAAATATTAATAGCGAAATTAATTTCTAAATAATAACTTTAAATAAATAAGGTTCAGATAAATAATAGCGATCTAAGCACTGCAATAACATAAGGTTCAGATCATAATATGCAAGCTCTTATAAAAGAGACATGGGATGCTCTAGTGTTGAATTCTTTTTTTCAGTCTGTCTGAGACCCAAAAATGTGATTGGATTAAGATCGTACTAGAATGTTATAAGTATCCAAGGACTAGTTTATAGTGTTGTCATCACATTTATATTGTGGAACATATATAGAACTGAGGCTCTGCACATTGTTTAGGCGACTTAGGTACTAAAACATCATTTTTCAAGGGAGGAGTTGAAAGTGAAGATTCTTGTTGATTGCACCTAGATATGATTCAAATTTCCTAGATCTAACTTAAAGTGTAAGAAAACTATTCTCATTTTGTAAAGATTCTCTTTGTATATTGTCTTTAAGGGAAAAAAAATGGTTCTATTGGTTGTGACATATAGACTGCAAAATCTGTAGACAATGTTGAAGGGAACATGCACGTTAAGGTGATCTACGTGCATGGATATATAGTTCTATCCTGTTTTATACTATTATAAGAAAGGCAGTCCTGCGGTTCTCTAAGTTCGGAAGTTCTTACCTAGGAAGTTGTTTGTGGAGGAAGCTTTGCACATCCCATCACATCCCTCCTATGCAAGCAAGAGAAAAACTCTGATCCGTAGCTTTTGTAATTCATTGGAAGAACATGAAGCGATGATTGTAAATTATTGATATTTTTTAGTGTAAAGGAGGGAGGTTTCATGTATTTATTATTCAGAATAGTAGGAGTAAATTACTTATATTGAATAAAAAAAAGTTTTGCTTGATTAAACATTGGTTTGCTCGCTGAGCAAAGAAAAAACTGTTTGCTTTTTTGTTTATTAGGAGAGATCAGAGGGAGGATTTCTAAGATAAGATGTACAGCTCCAGTCCAATTGGATGGAATATAAAGATTGTCTAGGGGTGGCAACCAGATCGCATTGAATCATATATGAATTAGATTGGATACATGGTAAATAAGCAATCTATCAATATAAATCAAATCTATTTATTAAAATAAATTAAAAATTTTAACTAAAAAACAACTATTTTATTAAATAAGTAATATAATCCGATTTACAATGGGTTAGAATTAGTTAAATAAATTAAACGGTTAAGCACTGCCACCCTAAAAATGGTCCACACTCTGAAAACTAAACATATGAATTAGATTAGTCCTCACGTGCTCCTCTTGTTTAAGCTCTAGCATATTCTTGCTAGATTAAAAAAAGATTCAAATCCATTCACATGCACTATAATCCATCTATTGTTTGTACAAAAGGAGCCTATGTTACAATATCTCTTAGTCCATATAGGACAAGGACCGAGCTGCTCTAATGCTATTTGCAACGATTTAGAACTTCTTCCAAAAAAATTAATCAAAAATAATTCTTTAAATTTATTGATCCTATAGACATACAAAAAAACCTCGCGATTCACAATAAATATAGGATTAAATATATTTCCCAATAGATCCTCATTCTCCCCCTGAGCTCCTTTATTTCCTTGGTCTTACCTCTTTATATCATACTTAGGCTCCATTGTCTCCTTGTAAACGTCCTTGCTGCTTGTTCCATCTTTGTCTTATGTCTCAAGTTCCATTAATATCTTCAAGTGAACAATTTAAGATATTGAATACATGAGATTCTAACATTAGGCTTTCTCCTTGGTACCATACCATTAGAATACCATGGTAGCTCAGTTTCTTTACAAGAAAAGGGGCACAAGTCTGAACTATATCCTTAATAACATTTTAGTCTCATTTCTTTAAGTATATAGTCTATATGACATCGTAAAGTCATTTCTATATTTTTTTTGAGTTAGAGAGGAGATACTGACTTATAGATGAAACATACAATCTTTGACAATGGGAGGCCACTCAAAACATTATATTTTTCTTCAATTGCGAGTTATAAACAAGAATGGCAAAAATGGATTATGCTGAGCACTAAAATACATCACAATTGCTAAATATAATAAATTCTAAACAACTTAAGCTCAATATATAAATATTATATTTATTTATAATAATAAAAATATCATTATAATTTAAGAAATTAGAGGTGAGAATTGGCATAATGTGAATGTTTGCTCTATTGTGATCCGAAGATTATGGGTTCAAACCACAGAAATAGCTTCTTTATATGCAAAGATAAAATTTGACTCAAAAAAGAACAGCACTCCAAAATGTTCTGGAATTACTACTTTAAACTTATTTCACTTTTTCCATTTCTTTTACCAAAATACTGAAAGTTGAAGTAAAATTTTTAGAACCGAAATAGCACTAAAAATTGTTGCAACCGAAATCAAAATTGAGTCTTAATCCTTGACAAATATTGTATCTGCATTAGCCAGAAGTTGGAATCTTTATTTCACTTCCACGGATATTTATTACAAGCATGATCACATTATTCTCCAAGCTGCTAAAAGATTATTGAAAAATCTCAGATTATTCTCAATTTTTTCTCAGGTTGAAAGGGTTGTGCAAGCTATTCTTCCACCATAAATTCATCCAAAACAACTCAATTGTTCACAAATTGTAAATAGATTTGATGATTTATTTGTGTTATAATCTTGTGATACTAATATTTTTGCCACCATAAAGAAAAACATTAACGTGTTAGAAAGATTATACTTCTATTTTGACTGTTATTATTCTAACCTTCGACTATGACAACTTTTTTCATTCTTTTCATGATTTTTTTCAATTACTTTGGGACTTGATTTGTTAACAATTGTTGAACTTTGTCCAAATGCTGACAATAAACTTATGTTTATATGTTTTTAAGCTTTCATATTTCCATCATATAGTGAAGGACATTAAGAAAATGGCAGCCAACAAAAGGCGAACGTAAAAGAGATAACATGGAAGTTAACAAAAGGAGAAGCGTTTAAAATTGTAGGCCCACCAAATACAATCATTGCATACACACACCCGCTTTTCCTTCCAAGAAAAAAAAGTCAAAGACGCCATTGACTTGCCTTTGACTTTTCATCATTCCCCGTACCCAAAAACAAAAAAAAAAAAAGCCAATAAAGTGTATGAATTTTTTGTTTCTTTCACTTTTTCACCTTTTTATCTCCCATCGCCGGGCTCACCTCACGTGAGCGTCGGCGCGCAAACACGTGCCCACTAAGTCGACAGCATCGAGTGGTGGGGGCCCACCGTTCCGCACCGTCCAAAGTCCCTCCCCCCACCATCACCACCCACGTGTGAGATCCATGCAGATCGCATAAAGTTTATGCTGCCCCACGTGCGACCAGCTGTATCTGTGACGGCTCACTCGAGGCCTTCAGAAAAAAGTTTTGTTCGATGTGTTTCATTTTTATTTACGTTGGGTCTTAAGCTCTCGACGGAAATGGTTCCAATTTGAACGCATCAAAAAAAATAAAAAAAATTGAGCTCACTTATAAATTCTCGGCACAACTTACATTTTACTTGTTTTGATGAACAAAAGACAAATTGCCTAAGCTTGCCATAATTTGAGTCCTAACATTTAGGTTAAACAGCAGCAAATCTATGCTCTCTCTTTAAATTGTTATTAATCTCAACCTGAGATTTTGATAAATAGATTGTATATATCATTATAACCCTTCTAAAAATTACAGATCAATAATTTTATTATTATCTATAATATGAGTTTTATTTTTGAGTTATACAGTGGAAATATCATCAGTAGAATCCAAAGCCTTCTACTTATTAAATGAAAAGAAATACCAATCAGCTGAACTAATGGTTACGAAACCTGTCAATCCATGATTAGCTTTGTGATCCATGTATGCTAATATAACAACCATTAGTTCAAAGATAAGAAGCATCACCATGTTCCTTCACCAACTAACAACTTAATTTGCATGCAGCATACTGCTAACCAGATCTGTCCCTATTTGCCACTAAGAAGGTAACGCTTAGTTTGTGTCATCAATCAGCACATCTGCTAGCTAATTAGAACCATCATGTTTTCTTAAAGTGATTTATTTGTAAACTATAGGGCGATGGCATAGTAATTTTTAGAAAAATTATATCTTATATCGTGTGCATCATGCAGCAGCGACAGCTTGTTTTTCTTTTTCTTTTATCGACCAACCACTAAAAGAAGTATATGATGATGAATGGAACCAGTAGAAAGAAGAGGATAGAAAAGAAATGAGATAATTGGTATGGTGCAACAGTTATATTGGTGTATGAGGTATAATTTACCCACATTTTGGCAACTACAAAGTTGTAACCCTGCATGGACCATTGCGGGGACGGTCATCCGTTGATCAATAAGACTCAGAGAATGATCAGGAAGATAAAATTCTTTCAAGTTGTATATGTATTTCGGAAGGCAAATCGAGCTACAGTTTGGCTGCCTCGTTCGTCGCCAAGCACTCTGGAGACTTTATCTGGACCACGACCACTGATATTTTCATTTTTTTTATCATTTTTGTTCTCTTGATTTAGCTGACTGTACTATTTAAGAGCTATATGGAATGCCGGATTAATCCAAAAAAAAAAAAACTATAACCCTGCACAAAAAATATCATAATCTTACGGTGATTTGTACATGATTTGACGTCTCCAAGGCTCCTATAGAGGTCGACCAGCTTTGTCCCATCTGGCCAACGTAATGACAAAAGGAACTGGCTGAAACGTGGCGGATGTCAGGGACCTTAGTGAGTGGAAGACCAAACTAGGGCCCAGCCTGGCGTGGGTTCCAGCTGGCAGACAGCAAAGATTAGACCCGCACCCATCACCTTGTTTTGGGCTAGTTCAATCGTCCAATTGATAGATTGGGCCTGTCCGTGGGCCCACCAATCACGCCAAATGGCATCAAATCCGATTAGCAAGAGACTAGCGTTGAGACCTTGCCCTATTTGGCTCTTCTGCAGACCTGTACCCTCGATCGAGACGGTCCATCGGATGGGCCAGCTCCACT
This sequence comes from Phoenix roebelenii, assembly GCA_025769935.1. NCBI lineage: Eukaryota > Viridiplantae > Streptophyta > Magnoliopsida > Arecales > Arecaceae > Phoenix > Phoenix roebelenii. Next base: position 19,984,697 of record JAOXJJ010001100.1, on the reverse strand, counting down.
TCCGGATGCCGCGGGGATCGTAGCCATCCGATCGGGTTGCCAATTTGGCTTTTGTGCCCGTCAATCTCTCCAATAATTTTTATTCCCTCAACCATGTTAGCTAGTGGACTTGTTATGTTTGAATAGAAGATTTGATTTCAGGTCTTGGCACATCTGTTAGTCTGTTTCTTGCTAGTCTTGCAAGATTGGTTGTTTAGATGCATCATTGACAATTGTCAGTCTAATTCGATTGAGATTGTTCGATCGTTGGGCCAAGTCCAAACCCTAATGTTGGATGATCGTATCCATCCAGTGTGAACAACAATTTGGCTTTTGTCTTCAACAAGCTCTCACATTATTTATATTCTTCTCTTCATGTTAGCCAAGGCATCTGCTAGAAAGCATGTCCCAACAAAAAGGGTAAAGGTCTTAGGTGTTAAAGGGACAAAATCTAGCTTCCACTTTATAGTGCAATGGTGGGCCTCTTCTTGTTGTAGATCCATGAGAATTTAATAAAAGAACAAGTTTATAGAGGGGGGGGGGGGAGTATTTATATGAGTCCTGTGTCAAAAATCGTCTGATTGTTATGGCTTTTGCGATCGATCCATCTAGCAGAAGCTAATCAATGAGAATAATGGAATGCAAGACACGTCTAGCTGCTGTCGATCTATAGTACACCGATTGGAGAATGTTTTCTAAGTATAAATTGCCATCTCAACCGCCAATGAGGCAAAACAAAGTGATTGATTGGTTCTATTTTTGGGACAGTGGCTCATTGTAGCAACCCTCTAGGATATAAGGTCCATATACACTGTAAAGTTTGGAGAAAGAAGGAAACCATTAAGTTTCTGAAATGCTTTATCTTAGTAATGTTTGGGCATGGTTTAACTTGGTTTAATGATCTAAAAGTGGTTGTTATTGTCATGGACCACCAACATGGAGTAATTTGTAGCTGGGTGAAATTTTCAGAGTAGCCATGATAACATGCATGAGTTTTGAATGTGAAGATCTTTGGTAGATGGAAGTAGTGAGATTCATTTTTTTTGTTGACAATATTGATGATGATGACAATTAAACAATGTAACGGATGCTATTCCAACCAAAACATATTATCTACATATAAAATATTTTTTCTCATTAAAAAGTAAAGTGAGAACAGCATACTAGGACAATAACTATTAGCCCGACTGGTTGGTGTTTGTCTTCTAATTAAGAGCTTGCTCTTGGAGAGGCATAGGGTTCTAGCTTTGATGAGGGCATATTAACACCATACTACTCACAAAAATAAAATAGGGCTTCGTCCGCTGGCCACACATATCTACTTACAAACTAAGAGGTTATATGTTTGACTCTTTTATATCTATATATACAGGGTAGATTAAAGTGACATCTGGTGTAACTCTATAAAAGTTGCACCGTTTTTGAATAGGATGAGCCATTAGATGTGAACTACTATTTTTAAGCTGATATACACCAAAAAATTGTATGATTTGGAGATCTTCATCTTATATATCAAGTGGTTATAAAAAATTGGGCAGTTTAAATAACACAAAAATAGATCACTTGATTCATGTACCAGGGATCTTTAAATCATATATTTTTTATGAATAAGCAGTTTAGGTTATATATATATATATATATATAGGTAAAAGATCTAAGCATCCAAGTACACCTAAAAGGGTGTAGTTGATGTTTACAAAACATTTTTATAACTTATGAATTATAGAACTACTGTATAAAAACAAAATTTGTTTGATAACTCGTAATACAATAAAGGTGCTTTATACTTACTTGGAGGCCAAAAAGGTGCGTTTTTATATTTAAAAAAAAAATAGAAAGCTTAAATTTGGCTTATGCTTATATGATTTACATTATTTCCTTATTTGACTATGGATTTATTTCATCCAAGCACTGTTTGGTTGACAAGTTCTGCAAATTTATTATATAGTCCGGTTGTTGAGTTTAATAAAAAATATATATATTCTCCTTTTTCATATAAAACCTGTTTTGTAAAAAAATATATTTTATAATTATCTAGCTTAGAAAAATTCAAAAGCAATCAAACAGTCTCCCAAAGTTGACATATTAAAGGTGCACTTGAATTCGATAACTTCAAAGCTAATCAACTCCTTATAGACTCAACCCAAACCCAACATATGATTTTGCAAGTCATCTTAAAGTTCTCAAGTTGAATCAAAATCTCAACAAAGTTGGATTTAAGCATGTCATAACTAAGTCTGTTGACACCAAACAGTCAGAAGAAAGCAAATTCCACATATATATCGTTACCACATACTAAATAGTAAAGAAATGCTTCTTTTGATGGTTTATTCTGAGAGACAGAAATGCTGGGTTTATTCTCAGAGACTGAAATTGAAACCTTATGCATGCTGGGCTCGTCGCTCCTTCAATGCTCCGTTATAGAAGGAGACCTACGGGTAGCATGGAAAGGTCTATGTGCTGCACCTATCAAGACTCTAAAATCTGGCTCGAAGGGAACTCTGCATCTGTTTTTCCTGGATTAATTAATTGTCAAACCTCCTCCAAGTAGGCTTTCCTTCCAACTCCCTTCTGATGATATTTGGAACACATCTCAGTCCCAGGTTTTGAACCCCATACGTAGGTGCTTCAACACTTGATCCATGCTGACTGAATGAGTTGTAGCTTTCAAAGACATTAGTTTTTAATTCTTTACTATTTTCTTTCTCGCTGTTGTGGCTTTGCTTCCCTGTAACCACAAGAAAAAGTAAAAAAAAATACTGTCATTGTAGTGCTTCATACGGACCATCTGGAAAGTATAAGCAAAGCTAAACTGCAACAACCTACGACCTCAGCCGAAAAAACTAGTCAGAAAGTGTTATTTAGATATTTTGGTCTTATATGACTACCCAGATCTATCGATTATATAGCTGATGTGGGATTAAACACATGCTTGCGTCAATCTTCACATACACTCTTTATCCAAACTTTCACATCCTTAGCAAGCTAAACGTCTAAATCATTTAAATCCAATTACAGGTATCATAATGCCTATGGATAACCTAAATAAGCCCATACTCAAACATGCCTAGTCCATATGGGTCATAGGCCTGGTCTACCCTAATAGCAATTGCAATAACTCAGGATTGATTTCTTTGGTTCTATATAAATACATACGCGCTCGCATGGGTCGTTACATATTGAAGGAACCCAAAAAATGCCACATCGGCTACACACTAATCAGTAAATTTTGGATATTTATATGGGGATAAAGAGCTCAAATGTACTTTCTAGCTAGCTTTTTTAGGTAAAATCTTGAATTGTTACAATATGATATCTGCGCAAACTCAACTCATGATCTATATAAACTAGGAGACACTACAGCACGAGTCCATTAACATCCCCACCTAGAAGTTGCTTGGAATCTCTATTTACTCCTTGCCCAGTGAAGTTATGGAGGGTTAGGATCTTTGAGACGCCATTCCCTTCTTTTACAGATGCACTGCCGTTGCAGCGGAATGGTCATACCTTTTCATGCCTTCTGACTGCCACCTCCTCATTAACCCCCACTTTCTTCCCATAATTTGCACTCTCCTTAACAAAGACATAATGATTCATGAATACATGTCATAAAAAAGAGAACAAGACAACTAAAACAAATGGGTCTAAAGCATCTAGAGTTAGTGGATGGAGGGTTCTCTTCTTTTCCCCTTTGCTATATTTTTACTAGTCCCTTCCACCCTTCCTCTCTTCTTTTGGTTGTCAAGTCCCTTTTTGTATGAGCCACCAGTCCATGTGCTCCCATCAACCTCACTCGTGGTGGTGGATCATCTCACATGAAAGACAAAAAAAATAAAACAAAGAGAGAAAGAGAGAGTGGTGCAATGTCACACTGAGAGGAGTTGGATAAGAACTAAGGAGGGTCTTGATGCAACGCAAAAGTAATGTCTGAGTGTGACAGAGACAAATGGAGGAAAAAGAAGGATCTAAAGAAGACTTTGTGGTACAGGGGTTCAAATAGTTGTATAATGAGGTGGTTGCTTTCTTTTTAGCAAAGATAGACTCGAATCATTCAAGGGGGTTGGGGATCCTTCTATTTGGGCATCTCGGGGAGCCTCGGGGTCCATAGGCTCATTGGCCACTGCACCTGTGTAAAGCTTGGTAGGAGCTCCTTTATTAAAGGTCCTTGTGTGACCACATTGGGGCCACAAACAAGCCATGTGAAGCCCCTACCTATAAAATGGAAAAGTCAAAACATTGGAATCTTTGGGATGAGCTACTCCTTTTACAAATGGAACCCCACCTTGGGTCACTCACTACTCTAATAGCTTCTGAATCACTTAAAAACATTTTGTGATGTGCTGACTTGTGACTACGGAACTACCCTCCTTTGAGGGACTTGATGTATGTCTCTCTTTGGTTGCTTTTTGGGCTGTTATGTAGTGTAGGCCATCCTTATAATCTAGTTAGGA
>JAOXJJ010001100.1:19957671-19980258 GCA_025769935.1 Phoenix roebelenii | reverse complement strand
ATATTCCCCTGTACACATGCTGTCATGCATGATGTCCATGTCTGCATGTGCATGTGCATGCTTTGTTGTGTGTTTCCAAGATATTGTTATAATTAACCTAGATGGATTTTTTGTTTTTTGGTTATATTTTTGTGGTGAGTGCGTGCTTATACACACACATGTGCGTGCATACTTGAGACATGTCCTTTGTATTCAAAATGATTATACGATGTTAATGTATGAGTATCGAAACATCAAATCCTTGTTTATGTGCACTTCAGTTTTTTTTCTTGTCTACCAATTGGATCGGTCGAACATCTTACCCTCAATCTCCTATTAGCTGAAAGAGAGCTCTCCTAAATTTTAAAAATCGATGGGCAATATGAACATACTTTAGTTGTTATAGGAAATTACGGCCAATAGTTCATCAAATAAATCCCTTAAGCATGAATACGGAGATTGGCAAACCTTATATAATGGCGCGAGTATAGTGAGTTTGTAGATGATGCCTAGATGAGCAGGGCTTATATGATATACCTACCGTTTTGTTTCAAAAATTAGTGGAATCATGAGACAATGCAGAGGCAGGATGTGATACCCAGGCCCAAATTAGGCTTAGCCCAAGAAGAAGTAAGTTAGCCAGGTAAGAATATGGTTTTGGATGCCTATGCAAATAATCTCAAGGCAGGTAGATTATGCCTATTATAATTAAAAAAAATTATATCTTGACATTGATGAGGAATTTCAACATAAGATTTTATCTAGGTAATGTGCACTATGTACCTTTTAAGTATATAAAATTTTGTGAATTCCTGATATCATTTTGAAGGTCAAAAAATTACATGAACTCATCCATATATTCTGCAGAACCTCTCAGCTTCCAAAGTTGATACTAGAGTAGGCCAAAACCTGGCACAGAATTAGTATTTTCACATAAAATTTGGTAAGTTTTGGTAATAGTAGTGTAATTCAGTTCTGGAAAGTATCAAATTAATTCAATTGGTATGTTTATAAAGTTTCAAGATTGTCCTTGCTGGTTGCTGGAAAGATACAGGATTTGAAAGTCTGAAATACCGGTGATTGTTACTCTGTTTAGAGATGGAACTAGGACCAGAAATTTGGTATGTTGTAGGTGGGGTTAGTTCAATGATTCACTGAAAATTTCATGGACATTATTTATTTTGAGGATAGAAAATACACAAATCCAAAAATTTTGTGTCATTGAATCATGAATGTAACCGATGTATTACTTAGTATTTTGATATGTTTTTTGTTTGGAAATTGTAGAGAATTATTGGTTACCAGTGTACATAGCTTGAACATGTGTTTGATAACTAATCACATCTACCGATGCCTGTCATGGGGTGTAATTGAGACAATATATCATTAATGCCCGATCATGTGACAATATATAATTGTGATAATATTAGTGATTCTTGGGCATGGAGTGTAAGCATGATATCTTGTTACCGATGCCCATCCATGGGTTTGTGAGCGAAATCTTGTTATTGATGAGCAGTCAAGAGGCGTAGGCATGATATGTGATTGATGCCCGTTCGTAATGTACACATGACAAAGTATTAGTAATGCATGGTCATAGGGTGTAAGTGGGACATCTTGTTTTTGATGTCTAGTCATGGGGCTAAAACACGACATCTTCTTACCAATGCAAAGATGAGGCATAAGCGTGATATGTGATCAATACCCAATCATGGGGCATAAGAATGACAATGTAGTAGCTATGCCCGATCATGGAGCATAAGCATGATATCTTGTTATCAATGCCCAATCACGAGGCATAAACATGACATTTGTTATCAATGTCTAATCACAGGGCATAAGCATCACATGTGATCGATACCTAGTCTCATGGTGTAAGTTGATATTGCCTTACACTATAGAAAAAACGAGATTTTCCGACGCTTTTTTTTCCGACACTATGGAGAAGCGTTGGAAAATTTTGGTTTAGCGTCAAACTTTGTCAACGCTTCTAAAAAACGTCGATAAATCTTTAGAATCGACTACGCTTAAAAAGCGTCGTCGAAATTCTGGACCTAAGACGATGCTTATAAGCGTCGTCTTAGGCCAAATCTCTTCACAACCGCTTGCCCCCCTTCCATCGATGCCCTAGCTGCCCCTGCGCCGACATCAATCCCTTAAAAATCTCTTCTCTCCTCTCCTCTCCCTCATCTGAGGAGCTCTTTGACATCGGCATTTTTGTTCTTTATGTTCTTTTTGGAGGGGGAATGCTTGGGGAGAGAGGAAGAAGCGGGGATACGGCGGTGGCGCAGACGGGTTGTGGTCCGACAAGATGAGCGGCCATAGATGCAAGCAGATAGAAGCCGAGTTCGTGAGGCGACACCACCGCCACCAACCGACAAAGAACCAGTGCAGCTCCACTCTTGTCAAGCACATCAAGGCCCCTATCCATCTCGTAAGTTTCATCTCCCCCTCACCTTTTTCTCCTTTTCTCTATTACATCACCTCTCGAGTGGACCCTTTGTGTTGGATATTGTCAAGAAAGGCAGGATCTTTTGTGGGTTTTCCATGGTTTCTTTGATGAATTTTAGGGATTTGATCTCTTACTGCAGTCTTTTTGGGGCCAGAAGCCATCACAAGGACCTAAGCTTGGGTGTTGTTTAGGAAACATGAGATATTACTCAACTTATTGGATCAATTTGTTTTCTCTGTGCCTGCAAACTTCTTCGTTTCATAAATTTGAAGAAAGAAATCATTTTTTGAAAAAAAGACAAGACTCTTGCTCCAGTTTATTAGAGATCTAGTAGCAAAGCCTTTCCCCTTTTGGCTATGTTTTTGGGATGCATATAGATTTGGAGCCTTTTTCGCTGCTTTAGTTGTTGTGATCTTTGATTATTTTCTTATTCTTCAGTAATAGGTGTGTTCGGAGATCCGGCGGGCCTCTTCCCTCTTGCCCTAAATTATGGAAAATAAATTTTTTAAAAAATTGAAGGCTAAAGCCGACGCTTATAAGCGTCGGCTTTGAGGATTTTAGCAACGCTTTTAAGCATTGCTAGAAAGCATCGCCAATAACCGACCTTTTACAACGCTTTTAAAAAGCATCGGAAAAAACTTTTCTCACTCAGGTATCGCCAACGCTTCAGCGATGCTTTGTGTAGCGTCCGACGGATTTTTACTGACACTTATAAGCATCGGTAAAGGATGAAAAAAATGCCAGAAAAGATCACTTTTTCTGTAGTGTTAGTTATCAGTTTTGATTTAGTTCAGTTATCAGAGTATCGTTTAGTTTAGAACTTGATAAAATTATAGAATTATTTACTTTATTATAGTGAATTATATTTCGATATGGCATTTTTTGGATACTTTGTGAAATTATTCTTATTCTTATATTTAATCCTAAATTAAATTCATGAGCGTGTGTATGGGATACTTATTAAGCTACCAAGCTCATTATTTTGTTTTTCCTTATTTATTTTCCAAACACTAAATATTTAAGGCTGACAGGTTAAGACGATTTTTGGAGTGTGATTAGAGATGATGGTATTTAGTGTGGGCAAGTTTATATTTGTACTTTGTCTTTTTTGAAATTTATTTGTAAATTTTCTAGGTTGAATGTTTGGGAACTGCTTGGAGTTAGAACCTTATGCATTAATTTTAGTTACAGCTTTTGGAATGGTTTTTGAATTGTTAAATTACTATTAAAGATCTTGTCTATTTTGGCTTTGTATGGCTTCCTGTGAACATGGTCATTGTAAAATGATTGATTTACAGATTTAACACCTAGCATGCTTGTAGGTCTAAGTCCTATAAGTTTGCGGTGGTTACCATATCTCTCGCTTGCAGGGCCTTGAGTTGAAGCATGATAAGATAGAATATATCTATCATGCCCCGAACACAGAACGTAACAGGCGCTGCATACTTATATATTGGTCCATACAAATATGCAAAGCTACAGATCATATCAAAACAATAATAATTTCTAAAAATTTACTTAATCAAGAATATATCCAAATGGTTCTTACAATAGTTCCAAAGAGACATAAGCCAACAAGTGCATAATCAAATAAAATGTTATGATTAAACTGACTAAAACTCTAATGACTGAAAGTATTTTTAAAAGAACTAACGCACTCCCCAAGTTCTGAACAATCATACATCCAAATCTACAAAATAGAGAAAACATAATAATGAGCTACACTAGCCGAGTAAGCAACATAATACCCTAAGTGAGGTCAAAGCATGCTAAATAGTTTAGTTAAAAGCACAAAATATGGACCGGGAACCAAATCATTTGTTGAATAATGCATATTTCTTTTGAGATATACTATAGCTTACATAAGAAATGCCGGAAACAGAAATCAGAAATAGAAATCAGGCTATGGCCACGTAACCCAATGACATGGATCGTACAAAGTTTCAAAAACCACTATTATTAACTATATGTGGCAATGGTATCCAAATACCACTATTTTAATCACTGGTAGTACGGTATCAAAACTAGTTTTTTATAGATTATAAGTCGACAGAACCAATGAATAATTTCTATTGGCAGGGACAAAACAGATCATAGTCATGCTAAGAATGCATATTTATAAAATAGATTTTTCTTGATTTTTCGAGTCACATATTTAAGATTTTATAATATAGCATATAATATATTTTAAAATCATAATATTAACATGCCTGGTCCATTTAACTAAGTATAAAATAGATATTATAATTAATATTTAATTAACTATTTACCAAAAATTTGAAAAACATACTTTGATGTATTAGGTTACTTACCTCTTCTCACTTCAAAAATTCTACTTCAATTGGACGAGTCAAATGCACCTGTTTTAATATAATTTAAACAATATTATAAATTTCATCATCATTCGAAAAGTCAAGTGAAGTCAAAATCAAATACTACTAGCGAACGGACTCATGCCTCCAAATCAGGTCTATTAGGTGAAGATCAAAAATGGCCAAATCTAGCTGGAGATGAAGTAATAGGCCAGTCTACCATCCGGGCACCGAGGCGGTTCGGGGTCTCCAAACTAGGTCGACATGGATGCAAGCAACAAGAAAGTCAGGGCTTACACTAGCATCCCTAAGCCTGTCTAGAGAGAGAGTTTTATAGAGAGAGAAAGTCCTATAGAGAGGAAACTACCATAGGGTGAGAAAGTGGAGAAGAGAGAAAAAGTAGGAGAGGAGAGAGAATCTCAGCTCTAGTTCAACTAGAGTTCTGGGTTTGGGTTCATCATAGTGGCATAGATCATCACAACATCTGGCTCATGGGCCAAGAGAAGAAATTAGTAATTTAGGGAAGAACAACAAAATCCATATATTTATAGGGATTAATAATTAAATAAAAGAAAGAATGGGAAGAAGAACAAATAAAAACTAAGAAGAAGAAGAAGTCGGAAAGAAAGAGAGGGGAAAGAAGAAGGAGAAGGAAGTGGCCGAAGAAGAAGGTCCGGTAATGACCGAGCCTGGGTGGTCGACGGTCAGTCGTCCGTAGCAAGCGGTGGTCGTCGACAGCTACAGCGGCCGGCGAGGAGGGAAAAATCAAGAGCATCCTCGGTTTGGATCCAAAACAAGCGAAGGCGGCTAGTTTCGGTTGGCTTGACCGTAGGAATAGGGGAAGAGAGCTTACCGGTGTGTCGACAATGGTGGAGGATCTAGGCCGAAGGTCTTGGTCCGGCGAGTTAGAAGTGGCGACGCTCGAAATAGAAAAAGATCTTGGAATAGAGGAACAGAGCGGTTGGACAAAATAGAGGGAAAAGGGGGCTTCAGGCGATGGTGCTCTGCCGGGGTGGCACGCTGGACACCGGAGAAGGAGAAGAAGGAGGGAGGAGAGAAAAGAGAAGGCTCGGCGGACCTCAAGGCTGGATCAATTGCAAAGGAGAGGGGAATTTATAGAAAAAAATCTTTTAAAGAGATAAGCCCGGGGTCATTGTTCTGCTGCAATTCTCACAACGAATAGACTCAATCGAAGTGGAGGCTAGGCTTATCCTAGCCTTCGATAGTGTCTGCAGTAGGGGAGGACTCTTTCTCCTCCTCTGCATGGTTGAACAGGTTTCTGCCCTGTTCTGAATCGGAAGAGGGCCTTTAGGCCCTTCTCTTGGTGTCGGGCCTGACCAGTGGGCTAGCCCAGTGAGGTTGGGCCTCACATTCTCTCCTCCTTAAAAAAAAAAGAAATCATCCTCAAAATTTGCATTCTTGGCTTTCAAATTTTAGGGTCACATAGTCCTATTCTTAAGCATCTTACTTATCAAAGTGATTTCATTATTAAGTCTTATTGTAAGAAAAGTTTAATATCTGAAGACTTGGTCCTTTTGTCGATAGTCCAAAATAGATATCCTTTATCTCGTGAAATTAAAATGAATATCTTAATTCAAGTTAAGAATACCAAGTTTCATGTCAAAATATCAACTGATGTTAATTTAGTTGATCAATCACAAGATTATAGACTACTAAAATTTAAGAACATTAAATCATAAAATATTCTTAAAAATTGATAATTATAATTGAATTCTTTCAAAAGCATAAGCTTCAAATCTAAAATATGTCCATACTAAAACATTCCAAATTCGAGATCAATTGATATAGGAACCAATATTCCACTAATCCTAGACTTCAAATGTTAGAAATTCTCTTTGCATAGTAGATAGGAGAATCCAAATCAATCAAGAATAAGAAACACTATCCTTTAACAATGAAATTATCCTTTAAATTATCCTTTAACAAGGACAACCATCAAAACTTTTCCAAATCAAAGATATATTATTTCTGACCAACCCAAAAATTATTCAAACCACCATACTTCCATTGAGCACTATGTATAAACCACTAATATTCTCAGAATTTACTAAATCACTGCCAATATCTGGTTTGCTTGTCTAGTATCAACTGTTGTGGCTATATATGCCATACTCCCTATCTTTTTGTAACCGCTATAAAAGAAGTATAAGCACCACAACCCATAAAGCTAAATTCAGTATCCCTAGGGATTCAAAAATTTATCTGCTTATCATAACAATTAATAGTAGCATAATGTAACGCTAACCGGTTCATAACCAAAATTATGTCAAAATTATTATCAAATCAACAGACAATTCTCTACCTAGAATCTGAACTGTACAAGACTCTAGATTTGGTTAGCAAACCCCTCACCCCCAGCAGGGGTGCTAACATACAAATCAAATCCTAATGGCACGCAGGGCAGGTTATGCTTTGGCACAAATTCAGATGATACAAAAGAATATGTAGCACCAGAACCAACTAACACATGAGTATAAACAGATGAAATCGGCAATATACCTGATACCATGATTTTGGATGTTTGAGCATCTTGCTGAGACAATGCATAAACATGACACTGAGTACGTTGTCCCCCCTCCTTCTGATGCTTGGGAAAAGAAGGCAAGCCAACAGAATCGGAGCAAGAGAAACTTGCACTTGTCGGGTCTTAGTATCTTGAGGCCTCTGAACTAATTAAGATTTTTGCTGATTGCAAGGGCACTCTGCTATCTTATGACCTTACTGGCCATATCTGAAACAAGCATTGAATAACTACCTACAATCCTCAGTCTTATGTATACGACAACATGCTTTACACTATAGTTTGTCCGGCTGAGTAATCTTCCTATAAGATTTTTGCACCCTGAACGTCAAGATTTGTCATGAGATTTTGCAAGCCCACCAGAGTTCTGTCCACCATGAGTATCAAAATCTCGGTTCCTCTTCTTTTGCTTCCTACCTTTAATTTCTTGATCTTAGCTATATCTACCAAGTCATCATAGTTTGCTGAGTGCATTGCAACCAAACCCTGACGTAAGTGAGGCTTCAATCCTTCTTCAAGTCTCCACATCTTAGACTCTGCATCCATGACAAGGGTGGGAGCAAACTGAGATAGTCTGTCAAATTCGGCCTCATATTCATCTATAGCGATAGCTCCTTGAGATAGGTTAAGAAATTTCCTTTCTAGCTCCCTCGGTCGACTAGAAGGGAGGTACTTGGAGTAAAAAGCTATGCAAAACCTCTGCCAAGTAATCAACTCTTGCTCGGGAGCCAAAGTGCTCTCCATAGACTTCCACCAGTGATAGGCTCTATTTTGAAGCATAAAGAGAGCAAATTTAACCTTTTCTTCATCAGTGCACTCTATTACCCTAAAAGCTTTATCCATTTCATCAATCCAAGCTTTAGCCTCATGAGGATTAGTGTTACCTTTAAAGGCCGAAGAAGCCATTATCTCGAATACTACTATACTCCTTTGCTCGGAAGAACCAACATCCTACTAGACTGAATGTTGAGGCTATTGCCACTGTTAACGTACTAACCCAACAACCTCCTCAATCAATTCAAGCACCAGAGTTTGATTTCCAACAACATTTCTCAGAATCGTTGTTGATTGACCCAGGATTGGTTGATTCACAATTGATTGACCAGCCCCTCCTTCTAGGTGAATTTCAGAGGCCAGATTCTAGTGCCCCAAACTTTGAGATGCCTAGACCGCCTGGTTAGTAGGGACTCTACTATAGAAAATAAATCATTTCTCGAATAATGCATATTTCTTTTGAAATATACTATAGTTTTCACAAGAAATGCCAAAATTAAAAATTAGAAATCAGAAATCAATATATGGCCACGTAACTCAGTGGCATGTGTTGCATAAAGTGACAAAAATTACTATTATTAACCATCGGTGGCAATGGTGTCTAAATAATACTATTCTAATCACCAGTGGTGCGGTGTCGAAACCAATTTTTCAAATATTACAAGTTGACAGGACCAACAAATAATCTCCATTGGCAGGGCCAGAACTGATCATAGCCATGCTGAGAATGCATATTTATAAAATAGATTTTTTATGATTTACCCAAACATATTTTTTAGATTTTATAACATAGCACATAGCATATTTTAAAGTAATCATAACATTGACATGCCTCACCAGTTTAACTAAGTATATAATAGATATCATAATTAATATTTAATTAACTAACTATTATTTTATTAAAAATTTAAAAAATATTTTGAAGCATTATGTTACTTACCTCTTCTCGCTTCAAAAATTTTACTTCAGTTAGATGGGTTAGATGCACCTGTTTTAATATAATTTAAACATCATAAATTTCATCATCATTTGAGAAGTCAAGCGAAGCCAAAATCAAACACCACTGGCGAGAGGACTCATGCCTCCAAATCAGATCGGTTAGGCGAATATCAAAAGTGGCCAAATCTAGCTGGGGATGAAGTAATGGGCTAGTCTATCGCCCGGGTACTGGAACGGTTCAAGGTCTCTAAATTGGGTCAACTTGGATCCGAGCAATAAGAAAGGCAGAGCTTACACTAGAATCCCTAAGCGTGTCTAGAGAGAGAAAGTCCCATAGGAAGAGAAAGTGGGAAGAGAGAAAAGGTGGGAAATGAGAGAGAATTTTAGCTCGGGTTCAGCCAGAGATCTGAATTTGGGTTCGTCATGGTGGCATAGATCATCACAACATCTGGCCCATGGGTCAGGGGAAGAAATCAGCAATTTTTGGGAAGAACAGCAAATCCATATATTTATAGAGATTAATAATTAAATAAAAGAAAGAATGGGAAGAAGAACAACTAAAAACTAAGAAGAAGTCAGGAGGAAAGAGAGGGAAAGAAGAAGGATAAGGAAGTGGCCGGAGAAGAAGGTCCGACGACGACCAAGCCTGGTGGTCTACCGCCAGCCGTCGGCAGCAGGCGGCGGCCGCGGCAGCTGCGACAGCCGGTGAGGAGGAAAAAATCGAGAGCATCCTCAGTTTGGATCCGGAATAGAGGAAGGAGGCTGATTTTGGTTGGCTTGACCGGAGGAACAGAGATAAAGAGCTTACTAGTGCGTCGACAATGATGGAGGATCTCAGCCGAAGGGCTTGGTCCGTCAAGCTAGAAGCAGGGACACTCAAAATAGGAGAAGCATCAAATGTTGTGTAGTATTGGGTAGTAACAAATGTTGGGTTGTTCATCAAAACGACACTAGAAGCATGTCGCTTGTAGACTGAATGCCATTGTTAATGGAGAGCTAGTGCATATTACCACGCTACCCCTTTTTTGCTCCCAAGGGATCAAAGCTTCTATATAAATCTAGATCATGGTAACATTTCATGGAAGAGTGGCCGTTGTGCATCACTACAATTCTCAAAAAGGATTCTTATTGCAACTTCGGAGAGGTCGCATTGCTAATTTATTGATTCCCTGAACTCTCCTACGTACATCAAAGGATCCATCATTGATGATGTCTTGTTCCAGACAAAGAACTGGATCTCTAAACTTCTATTTCTATGCTTGAATAGTTCTCCAATCTGGCTTGCTTTCTTGGTTGAAGGACCACAATGTTTCCTCAGTTAAGCTTCCAAGGGACCCGGAGTTGCTTCAACCGGATGACATGTCTCATATATAGATGAAACATTTGGGACAGCAGAAGGCATGACTCCTCACCCGATGGGATCCACCCTATATGTTCCCCAATTCTATGTATTCCCATCAAAATCAGACATCTGTAACCACAAGCAACACTTTAATTATCTTGTTAATACAATGCATACTTCAGTATAACTCTTGGTTATCATCAACTAAGCCCTCAATAACTACTAAAGCATTGAAGATGACCGCACTCTAATGGTGAATAGAAGGGAAGGAAACAATGCCATTCTCACACTGTCTACAAAGAAAGACATGAGGAATGTCCTCATCATTTGGAATTCTTACGCATCGAGTGTGCTGCCAAACTTCACATATATCGCAGCAAACCATCCGTTCACCATCCTCCTCCCTTGCACCACATGGACAATCTACCATCCCATTATTTTTCCCACACTCATAAATCTCCTCTTCATCCTTCTCAATTCTTCCCTCAACGATGATGCTACTCCCTGACTTGATCTCCTCAGAAACCAAATCCGAGTCCTCTCCCTTGGCATCGATCAACATCTCAGCTACGAAGCTCTTCAGACCCCAATAAGTCTCCCTGAAGTACCTCTCAACGTCCTCTTTTAAGTTGGCCATCCTTGCATGAATAGGTATAGCTACTATATCGTACGGTGGCAATTCCTTCATGGTAATTTCCACTTTAGTCTGATCGTTTCTGATCCGGACCATGCACGTTAGTTTCATATATCCTTTGCTTTCAACTTCCCTGACTGACGGGAATGGTTCTTCGCAGTCCTTCACAAGGTGTTTGATGTCAAGGATCATTCTTACTGCCATTGGAATGGCACCAAACATACCTGTGGCTGTTGTTGGCCTTTGCTCTTTGAGGATGTGCTTGTATAGATACAGCATGTCTCTCATGATCTGCACCCTTGTAATCTGGAATCCGACCCTCGTCTTCCAATGACCGCCTGATGGCAAGCCATCGAGGTTAGGAAACACACTTGAAATGTCTTCCAAGCAGTATTCCAACACTTTGGTTACTGGATTCACCATTCTTCGAACAATGTAGTTCCCCACAATGTGGTTTCCAAGCGATTTGAGCACGTAGTCAAGCAGGCCCGTATCGCCAATGTAGTTTCTAGCAGCATCCCTGACCTCTTGCCTTGTCACCCATTTGAACTGAGACTTCTTAAGTGCTTCCACAATCACCTGAGCAGCCATCTCCACACGTTTCACTGACCATCTGCATGTAGCTTCGGTTATAATTCCATGGTAGTCCATAGCAGTGGCAGGGTGTTGGGGTAGGCGTGCCTTCAGTTCAATCATGAAGTGAAAGAGTTGGCCTAGGGTTCCAAGTGTGTGACTGCAGACTCCCTGATATCTGGTGACAATCATTGAGATTTCATGACTGGAGAAGGCAAAGTGGGGAATTAAAAGGCAGAGTGGGAGGGCTCGCAAGGCTTCAAGAGATTGTTTGTACATTTGATGAGTGATGCCATAGCTTCCATGGCCAAATTTGTAGCCCCATTGTCCAAACCAAGACTCACCATAGGCCACCCCATGGATTAACCTTAGCTCCATGGTTCCCTTCCTTGCCTCGTCAATCAAGCTCACCTTCCTTCAAAAAATAAGAATGGATAAAATTCAGCTTGAGTTTTTTTCTCTCTTTTCTTTTGTCTAAAATCATCACATGAGGTTTATGTCGTGCATTCTCTAGAAATGAGTTTAGTAACAATAGGAAATTAGAACCAGGCTAATCTATATTGGACATGCATTTCATTTAAGGCCACAGTTTTTACATTCAGGATGTATGGCAAATCAGAAGCTGTGGAACTGGAAGGAGGGAACGCTTGTGTAATTATGATTTTTGTAACCAAAAACCATGTCTTCTTCTAATTGCAATTATGATCTCTACCTCTAAACTTATTTTGGTACCACATGAATCTAAAGAGATGGTCTTTGGAAGTTATGGGTGTATGTAGGGAAAGCATACATCCATATCTGGGCTAAGTTGAAAATTATTGAGTATCTCATAGATTGAAGTACATACGGGGATGTAGCTCAAATGGTAGAGGGCTTGCTTTGCATGCGAGAGGTGTACGGGGTGTGACACCCTGCATCTCCATTGCTAAAAGTTTTTGCTTTGAGCTTCCAATTTTATTTCTTGAAAAATGAAATAATCTGGACTTCCACTACTCAAAAAAAAAAAGGAGAAAAACATGAAATAACAAAAATAACAAACTCTTACACAATTATTTAATATTCATGATATATAATAATACATTGAAACCAGTGAGGACTGATAGGGGTAAAATAAATTTAATGAAAAATGAAACAAGGTGCAATGCCTTTAGTGCAAAAAACAAAAGGAAAAATGACAAATAATATTTAAGTTATGGTGTGCTCGACTTTTTTAGGATTTTTTTCTAAATTTTGGAAAAAAATAGAGTTTCTCTCTCCTATTTATTTAAAAAGACATAAATATTTACATGTATGGATTTTGCTATGAGATATTTTTAACATATTTTAAGGTGGTACTCATTAAGCCTAGCCATCCATTTGAGAAGGGGTAAGAATATAATTTTGCATATAATCCGGTTTCATTCGAGTAATCAGAGCAGCACAAGTTGTGGCAATGCATGAATGGTGAAAGCCGCAGCCAGGGAGGATCAGGTAGAGATGAACTGCCATAAATGGCGGCTTGGAGCCTGAGACAGAGAGATGGGAAAGAGACAGTAAATCAGAGTCTTGAAGCTATTTTCACAAAGAATTATCATGACTAAGAGCACGGTGGTGGGGAATCTAAGCCAGAGGTGATGAAATGGTACTATTAGACAGCTGTGGAAGGGGAATGTGATGGCTGAAAGAATTGCGTGGAGAGAGATTAGGGCAAGGAAGCCCATGAGAAGGAGGGGTTTTTTAGATTGATCAGAAGAGAAAAATGGGAGGATATCAATTATGAATCTATGATCCTCCATTTTTTTCCAAAATATGGTATTTGCCATTTGTACATGGGCTTCTCACCAGCTTTAACCGGTTGCCATAGGAAATATCAGGGGGCATTCATTATATACTAGCTAGTAGAGAAAAATTCTAAAAGTTATTTTGTATAGATTTTAGGAAGTACTATATCAAAATCCTAACACGTGCATATACAGACATAAATACATACATACATACATACATATATATATGGGCACAGCACCAATGGATCGAATTGTTGGATGTGATCTCCAAATTGTTTTCTATTAAAAAATCATGTGATTTGTAAGGTGCTCTCTTTTAACCTAGAAGTTTTAGGTCTGAAATACGAAAATAGCCTCTCTATGTATAAAGATAAGGCTGCATACATGTGACCCTCTCCAAACCTCACAATAGTGAAAACTTATATATTGAGCCATCACACATGCACACTTGGCATTGTTTAACAACCAATTCTGAAGTTAGGGTTAGGGCTAGAAATAGGTCGGGTTGGGTAGGGCCATGCCCCTACCAAACCCGACCTAATTTTTTTTTCGAGTTTCGGATTGAGCTTAGGTCCGAAAATTTTTAGATAATCCAAGCTCAAGGCCGACCCGAACCTAGCCCTAAGCCCAACCCGAATCCGATTGGGCCGGCCCGAATTATCCGTTCAGGCCAAAAATAGGTCTGGCCCGAATTCAATTGAAGTTTGATATCTCATAATATTGCTTTACAAATAAATAAGCTAGCTAAAAATTAGGCTCTCTCCTATAACACAAGTAAATAATGCATTATGCATTATTCTCAGCTAAAGTCATTTTAGTTTGTCCTTTACTTCATCATTATTCCATCTAAATAATAATATACAAAAACAAGTTGATTCAGGCTTGAATTCGGGCTCTATTTCCGGCTTTCTTCGGGCTCAAGCTCAGCCTAGGTCTGAGCCCGGTCAATAACATACTCGAACCTAATCCGAAAAATAAATAGATTTTACATTTAAGTCCAAATTCGATATGAACTCTTTCAGACCTAGCCGGAAGCCCGACCCAATGGGTCTCGGGCTGGCCCGAGACCTTTTCCAGCGCTAGTCATGGTACCAAGTTTCCAAATTAGTAGAGTTTAACATGTATGTTATTTTGTATTTATTTTCTATATTCCTCCTCTTAATTCAAATGGAAAAGATGGAGAGGGCAGTGTGCTACCTTACTTGTAATGCGCCGCATATTCGATCCCATAAATCTAGAATTTGATGACCTGAAACAAAATAAGAACCTCCTGCAAAGCCATTGATGCAAAGCAGATGCCCAAAACCATTTGAATGAATTACGCCATGTAGTAAGTGGCCTTCTAAGTCCTGTGATTTTGATCCTGTTGTTGATTTCTTGAACCCTTCATTGCTAACCTTGATGCTGAGTTCCTCCGCTTCTGTTATAGCATCCTTTGCAGGTAACACAAAGTGATATCTCTTGTTGCAGATCATATGGTGACCCCAACCTACAAGGTGGACCTCTCAAAGGAAAACAAATCATAATTTCTCCAAAGAATACAAGTAAATTTCCTCTAGAAGATTATGGCAGAAGCAAATATTTGAATTTCCCTCAAAAAAGAAGTAAATGTTTGGAGAAAAATCATCTTAATGGAAATGGAACTGGTATTTTACCAGATGTGATTATCAAGTAAAATTTTATCAAAATACCCTTCCATAGATTAGCTATGAAAGAACAGCTATTAAATTTAATATATAGTTATATTAATAATGTTGCCTCAACTCTGCAAATAATTCAATTTTTCATAGTTTAACTCACAACTCCTTTTTCTTTTTCAAATTGTTTAATCAACAGGGTTTCATTTCATCAGAAGTAAGACAAAACAGTCAAGAACCCAACAAGCACCTTGGTAGAGTTGTAAAGGCAAAGGGATACACAAGAATGCAGCAGAAAGCCTGCTAAGATAAATAAGAAAAAAAGAACCAAAGAGTCCATTAAGATTGTCTAAATTTCTTTCTAGAACAGAGAATTCAGAAAATTTACCCTAGTAAATTGGAAATTATATATACCAGAAAAAAACTGGAAATAATGTTTACGAGTTAGTAATCCAGCCCTGAAATGACTAACATGTTCTTCTACATTTACCGGGTCGGCTGAGGTTCAATGTAAGGGATTCCTCTAGCATTTTTAGTATATTTCTCTTCATCTTCTTCTTCATTGTATTAGATTAGCAGTAAAACTTTGCTTCGATCATTGTTCATATCAATTAACTAAATCGTAATTGAGATTTGATGTTTAGATGATTCAAATTCAGGTGAACAAAAATTAAGACAAATTAACTAAGATGCCCATATGATAGTACCAGCAGAATGGCAATAGCGACATCGGCGGCAAAGTGACATTCCAACCAGTTCTTCGATGATGAACAGCCTCAAAATTGTTTGAGGATGGCGATGGAGTTCAAGTTGAAACGATCGAAACTTCATACCTTCATGATCAGGAGCCTCTAGGTGCCCATACCCTAAGAGGGCTTCAATGTTCTCTTGGAACGTGCCATTGAAATGGGTTGGCTGTCCAGGCTTACCGAAGGAATCGAACATATAGATTTGGTCCCCTCGCTTCCTCTTTCTTGAACCTCCAAGGTTGTTATGCATCTTTGCCATGAACAGAATCTCAGAGCTGAACTGAACGTGAGGCTTTTATTTAGATGTGCATGAACATGAGATGTAAGTCTATGAAGTTTGATCACACACATAGTGCCTAGCTATTAAATTTGAAAGGAACCAAACATGCAATGCCTTATCAAATTGGCTTGCATGACTACTTGCTTTCGGCATGATCCATTTCTAAACTCCAAATAGACCTTCGATCATGTCGTGGGAGCCTATGGTATGATGGAAGATTCGAGTTTTTTAATCGAACCATGCTTTCGTTCATGCACCTCTCACTGGTGAGAAAGGTTCGTAGCGATCACCGGGAGAGTCATCAATTTCTCCATAGTCTCCGACATTATCTCAAAAATGGAGAGATGGAACAACGATAAAGAAAAATAAAATGTGCCTTGGCTAACCAACCATCGAGAAGTTATTAGTTTAAAGAATCATCCTATAGGAGTTGATTACTATTCAATTTAGGAGAATGGAATGCATGTTCTTCTATAACTTCTCCTCTATGTGAAAATTATGTATGAATTCCTCCTGGTTTCTTTGAGTTAGGTAGCAAATTAGTTAGGGGAAGATTGCAGGGAGGAACCAAGTGGAAGAGAATCAATCTGGAATCTACATTCATAGTTTGGAAGGCACTGAATTTTAGTATAAAAAAAATTGTCTTGGTTCGAGCGATCACAACATTGGCACTAGGAGAAGAATCGAAGCTTAATAAAAATGAAACCACGTTTTATGTGTTGCTAAATTATAATTGCATAATGAGCTAGGCTTCCAGGTCTTGAGATGCATCTATATGAGCTCGAGTTATCTCACGTTACATATTGGCTTGGTCCAAGATGTGAATTTTCTAGGTGTTATACTCTTTTTGAATCCATAGTGAGTGTAGAAGTCGCATGCATCCTGTTCAGATTCAAATTCAAACGCTCTATAATCTGTATCATTTCATGAGAATTGACCATGCTTTCATCAACTTGATCCAAATGTTAGTCACATTAAATGTGACAAGAAAGTATATATCAAGCACATACAAGATAAGAATAGCCTATGTGAGGATGATTACTTTCGTATGTAAGATCCATAACCCTAGAACTACCAGTATAATCCTGTGTTAAATTGATTAGTAATGGCCAAACTAGGTTACTGATTACTAAACAACAAATCAAACACCAACAAGTAATTTTTCTGAAAAAAAACACCTAGGTAATTGAATGCAACTAAAAATTTTAGCACATGGATTGCATGTGAAAGTGAGACTAACGTATTGCCATTAAAAATTAAAAACTTGAACGCAATAAAAGCAACAGTAACACATCCACAAGACCAAGAAGTTTAAACTATGCCCCAAATTCCTCTGTGAAATAAACAATCAAACATCCGATAGTATGCAATGATCGGATTAAAAGAGCCTGGAGTTAAAGCATATTAAACAAGATTTAAGAAACCATGCATTTGATAGAGCCTAGGATTATAGCATACCGACGGGTTGCCATTGAATGGAACAAAATATTTGTTTTTGAGACCAGTACATGTAATAACTCTTGTATCTTACCCAAAATGACTAGTTGTAAGTTGTTATTTGAGTTCCTTGGCTTTGTATAAGATCCAAGGTCTACCCCGTGCACAGCCAACATGGGATTAAATATAAGATTTTTTTTCGTATGAATACCCTTCGAAAAATTTAAATTTACATAAATACCCTCTTAAAATTGATATTTATTTTTGTACCCTCATAAAACACTTTTTTTGTACAAATGCCTCTAATATAACGACTCTTCTAACAACATTAATATAAAAAACATATTTATTTTAATTAAAAATAAAATAGAATTTTGAAATTATTTTTTTATCCTCCATCGCTATCGTCTTATTAATTATTCTTTTTGCACATCTACCCACTAAGAATATTTTAGTCATTTTAATTTGAAATTGCTAATTTTTTAATGGCATTAGATGGTATGAGTACATATGCAAAAAAATAAGAATAAAAAAAGGGTAGAATAGCAAAACAAGTGTTCTACGAGGGTATACGTGCAAATCTCAATTTGAGGAGGGTTTTCATGCAAAATTCGATATTTCGAAGGGTATTCATACAAAAAAACCCAATATACACCTGCATAGGTCCTCGCGCACTCTCTTAATTTAAGCCCTAGTACATATCCTCACTAGATTATAGGTCCAAATCTAATAAAATCCGATTACAAACAGCATGATTAGTATATAGTCAACTCCAAATGAACATGTACTATAGTGTCCTAGTCCACATGGGCAATAGATGAGTCTAATACTATCTATACTAATTTACAACCTCATCCAAAAAAGTGAGCTAGAAATTAGTATTTATATTCTTTGGCTATATATAGGTGCATAAGATCTACCAAGTGCATAGCCAATGTGAGACTAACACATATCCACACAGGTCCTCACAGTCCTCTCGAAAGAATTAGCCCATGGTCATAAATACCATGATTAGCCTGTGATCAATCTCAAAAGAACTTGTGTTGCAATATCACTAGTCCACATGAGCTATGAGCCGGTCCCCTATGATATTATTATTAATAACTCGGGATCTCACTTAAAAAAACAAGCTGAAAATGTTATGCGAATCCTACAGCCCTATTTAAAGATTCAAAATCTATCAATGTATAACCGATATGATACTAAACATGTGCCCGTGCAGGTTTTCATACTCTCTCTCCAATAAGTCCAAATTTGACGTTGTTCTCGTGAAGAACTATCTATCTTCTTTAAATTGATTCCCTGTAAGCCATCTATCAACCGAAGTGTAACAACCTAAGACCTCACCCAAAATGGCTAGCCGGAAAGTATTATTTGGGTTTCTTGATCCTGTATAAGTACCCAAGATCTACCCAGCAAATAACCGATGTGGGACTAAACACACGCCCGCACGGATCCTCACATATTCCTCCCGTTCAAGCCCTACGTCCTCATCAGGCTAAGAGTTCATATCTATTCAAATCTAATCACAAACACCACGATTGACTTATGGTTAGTCTCAATAGATCCGTGCTGCAGTGTTCCCTAATCCACATAGGTTATGAGCCGGATTCGCTCTGATACTATTTGTAACAATCTAGGACCTCACCCAAAATGGCTAGCTGGAAGGTATTATTTGGGTTTCTGTATCCTGTATAAGTATCCAAGATCTATCCAGCGAATAACCGATATGGGACTAAATATATGTCTGTATTAATCCTCACACGAAGACAGTAGCGATAAAGAACAGCTATGCAAGGAATTTAGCCCACTTTTGGTCCCTTTGACGCAAAGTAGGTGCCGTACCTGCGCCCACACTTTTACACGGCTTGAAAAGACGGCATTGTGATTGGGTTACGAACTCCCAGTATATTCCGAAAAAACTGTCGTCTCACAGACAAGAATTATGGCACGAGACTGTTTAGCCAACAGAAATAGGGCTCCGAGAAGATGAGTTCTTGAATTATTTGACATATTTTAAAATATTCCCAGGACACCTGTCATGCTCTATAGTGACCATCTTAATTTTAATCCCAATATAGATAAAAACGAAAAGAACTTTTTCTTACGCGATAACAACTTGATGCGATCCTTAATTTTCTCTTACAAAAATTTTGCCTTTAAATTATTATGCCTTGAATTTTGTGCTTAAACAATCATTATTTGTAATGCTGTGAACCAGAAGGATCACCAAACTTGATACTGATTACTTTTGCTACCATGGAGAGGGATGGATATAGAGTTTAGGAGCGAGATCCACCGGATCAAAAAACTGAATCATGTTCCAAATTTCTGGAGCCAAACCAAAAAAAAAATCAAGAAAGATTTTGATCAATCCGAGAAAAATCATGCGAAGCAACAAAAAACAAAGTTGATTACAAGTCAAAATCTACCTCCTATAGAATTTTAACTTTATCAAGTTTATTTCTACTAATCATATCAATTTTTGGAGAGCTAGTCTTATTCAAATTAGAAGAAAAATCCGACTCAAATTGTATAAGGGCGGACTTCACTACTACTATTATAAATAGAGACTATGTAACTTAGTTTTAATTCATCAATTGATCAATGAAAAAAAAATGTAAATCGTACTTCCATAATGTCTCCACATTTTCTATGTTTCTTTTGAAAAATCCAAGTTGAGTAGATTAAGGAAATTCTTCCTTCTCTTCGATTGGATCGCGTTTCTAACATCTCCCTCTTTCCCAATACACCCCGCAAAAAGAAGGAAAAAGAGGATATATAAAGATAACTTTTCAATCTTAATGCATAAATTTGCACACTTATATTGTGGGGACCATGTAAGTTGTGTTTAGTCATACATCGGCTACACAAGGTACATTTTGGATATTTATAGAGGGACAAGAAACTCAAAAATATTTTTTGAATAGCTTTTTTAGCTAAAGTCTTAGTTTATTATAAATAGTATCAAAGCAAATTCAGCTCATGGTCTATGTGGACTAGGGAACACTGCAATATAAGCCCACTTGAATTAGTTATAGATTGTCCGTAGTGCTTGTAATTGAATTTATAGTATTTGTGAATAGATTTGGACATTTACTTAGCTATACATAGCTATACATTAATAGTTCTTAGGTACTTATATAGGACCAAAAAATCTATCTTATATATTTATATATGGCATGGTTGGCGAAACCATTCTAAACCACCCGATTTGGGGTGTACCAAACCATACCGGTGGCGGACCAGGATGATTTCGGCAACCAAAATGATAAACCAACGACGAAGGGGGAGAAGGAGAAGGAAAGAGAGAAAAAGAGAGAAAGCGGGGGAGGAAGGAAGGGAGGAAAAGAGGAAGAAAAAAAGAAAGAGATAGAGGCCGGCCGGCGGAGGACCGGAGAGCCGTCATGCATCGACTTTCACTTAAAATTACAAAAATAAAAAGGGGGCCCTTCGGAAACCTATTTCAAATGAAATAGGAGAACCAAAGGTGGAGCCCCTCCTCTGTGCGACTTATCGGTCCTCCGCCAGCCTCCCTCCCACTCTCTCCCTTCTCTTTTTTTTCCTCTCTCTTGTTCTCTCTCTCCCCCGTCCCCTATACTGTATTGCCGCCTAGCTCTGGTTCCGGCACAATAGTTTTTGATATAAGATCAAAAAAATTAAATAATATTTTGTAACTAGCCTTTTTTGCAAGAACCTGGAGAGATAGTGCGAAATTTTCTATTATTATAGTATAACATGGTTTATTAGTCATCTTGGGAGCAGCAAAAGTGGTAGCAGGATGGTGGAGTTAATGTAATTGTTCTTATTGCTACCGAAAATGGGCTGAGGTTGGAGTGCAACTCGACGACCCGGAGGTCGGCAGGAGATGAGTTGAGCAGGCAGAACGAGGTGTGGAGGGTGGATCTCCTCCGTGTGAGGCATATAAAAGTCCGCTTGCCGAAGAGTTTCCAGCAGGGATCCTCGAATGCCTAGGTCAGAATCAAAAGCAATAGTGTAGAAGAAGAAAATTTTAGTTGAGCGAGGGCTCTATCAGAATGGTTGTGTGCAATAATATTGCGCACCTCAAGTTCCCCGGGTTGTTCTCCTTGTGTAGGGGAGCAACTTTGTCATTATCTTGGCTGACGTGGCATGCAATGAAGGCCAGGCAATGGTCGGTCGCACGACCGAGGCATGGGCACTAGTCTGCGCAGACAGTGTGCGGCGCAAGTCTGGTGCAGGCAATGGTGTTGCCGCAACTGCGAGCTACCAGGATTGTTGGTTGTTAGGAATGTCAGTCCTTTTTAACTCATGTATAGGGGAGCTAGTTTTGTCATTACCTAGGCCGACGTTGCATGCAATAATAGCTAGTTAACGGTCGGTCACATGACCAAGACATAGGCGCCAATCCGCGTGGGCGGCGTGCGGTGCAAGTCTGACGTAGGGCGTGGTATTGCCGTGACCATGGGCTGCCAAGACTATCGGTTGTTAGGGCTATCAGTCATTGTCGACTCGTGCCAATAGCTCCTCGGCCGATGCTGAGGTAATTTACTTCGATTGATCCGCTGCTTGGCTGGGGGCTAATGTTGTTCCTTTCGGCTTATATCTTAGGTCAAAGAAAAAATATGGTTCGAGATCGATGCGTTTAATATTTTTTTTCATCAGCTCTCGGTTGCAACAGCATTGGGATCCATAAAAAATAATAATAAAAAAAAGCAGCAGCAATCCACGGTCAAAGAGAGCAAAAGATTTTTTTGTTGGGAAAGAGGTATTTTTTTATTGCAAATAGATGGTGGAAGAAGACTATTGGAAGAGGATTAAACCAATGGGGCAGTTATCTGACGGGACGCCAGTGTTTTATTTCTTTCTTTCTTTGCTTCTTTCTTTTCTTTCTTTGCTTCTTTCTTTTTCTGAGTCGCACGTCCAGTTGCTTAAGGCCCTATTTGGAAGAGCTTTTGGAGGGCCAAAAAGTACTTTCTGGCCCTCCAAAAGTACTTTTAGATAAAAAATTGTATTTGATAAATTTTTGGAAAAGCTGTTTCAGCTTTTGCGGGAAGCTGAAAACAGCTTTTAGAAGGAAGCTCCAAATCAAAAAGCTGTATTTTTGACAAAAATGCACATATTAAAATATAATAATTACATAGTTTGTCCCTTTATAAACCTAAACCTAATAATTAAAATATTTTATACCTTTA
>JAOXJJ010001100.1:19918960-19950841 GCA_025769935.1 Phoenix roebelenii | reverse complement strand
AGCCTGAACTTTCATAAACTCTAGCCCAAATGTAATGTGTTAGTACGCTTGGAATGTTTAGAGAATGCTGATGTATGAGCATGCCCTTAATTTGCTTTTTTACAAGTTCACTAGCATGTAATTCAATAATTTTCTCCGAGTGTCGAGTAACCTTGAAAATATAAAATGATAAAGAGTATTTGTTTGTCGGAAAAGCAAGTAGCTTCATCATGAGGTTGTTTTTAGACGCTCTATTGGCAGTTTCAATCTGTAGTTGTCATACTACTCTCTTCGATCTTAGAGGGTCGGGTCGAGGCTTTGCATATATCTCAGAAGTGCTGCTTTTCTCACTTGGCTTTTGGAGCCATGGAGGCTTTGAATCTCTCCAGTTAAGGGCTGTTTGGTGTCGTGGTGCATGCCGAGCAATGGGTGCTTTTAATGGCTTTATCTCTAGGAACAGCCTTATTGGTCTGCTACACAATGGAAAGAATTTTAATTGATCAAAAAAAGAGGGTCTCCATCAGTCACAAAGTTAGAGAGAGGCTTATAATTTCTGATGCATGGAGTATCTTCACCCGCAATTGGCGTGCAGGGCTTTGGCATGGCCAACTTCCGATTATTGCTCATTCTCCTAGATTATAAGATTTTCTCATCTCTGTTCCTCTTGTAGGTTCCAATGTTCCATATGCCCTTTTTATCTTCGTTGTTGATGATCGATCAAATATTTCCTAATCCACCGTTTGATACATCAAAGTTCGTAGTTTTATCTTTCTGAATGATTTAATTTAATCCCATATCACAGACAGATTTAGAATCCAAATCCCAAAGTTACACCACCAAGATTTTGTTCCTCTGCATCAAATGAACAGCATGAATCTTTGAGCTGCCCAATTTGCCGAGAAACAAGGTAAAAGCAAAGCTCACTATCTCAATGCCAGACTATATAGTATGGTACGAGATACGGTATGAGACAATGAAACATATCAAATATCGGTACGATTCAAAATTGCATATCATTTTGGTAACAATATAATATGGTACATCTAGTATGATACGGCAAATTTTAGGTAAAAGCATAAGTCCAGCAAGTTTGTGCAACCCCCTTTACTGACTTTACTATGACTTTTCTTATATGTACAGGAGATGTTCATGAAATGGTCTGCTGGTCAATTACTTGAATGATCACTGGGCTTTCAAACATACCAAAATGAATTGAGAATATTAGAGAATTATTAGATCAGCTCCTAAATCCTTACTTCTTCGTTGCCCAACCCGATTTCCTCTCACCTTCGGTCTGCGCATCATTGATCCAGTCAGATATCTTTCAGATATCAATTTATGTTTCTCAACCATGCATAAGGTTATCGTAAAAGGTCAATAGATAATTATCAAAACACCTGCTTGAGCTTTGACTCCAAACACAACCTACCATGTACAATTTAGAAGAGCCACTTCTTATTACAAGATGGAAAAGGATCAGAGGATTATTCAACCCGATCATACTTTCCCAAACAGGAAAAATGTTGGATTATTCTCCCCGTCAATCTTCCTAATGACCTTATCCCAAGGATTACACTACTTGCATCAGCATTACTTTACTTGCTACAGAGGCGTGCAAAGAATGCTTTGCATTTCATACACAACATGATCTTGAACGAAGGTGACTCGTATATAAACCAAAGCGTGCTACCACTGCATTCTCTGGATCTAGCAAATTGGATGAAAAATTATACTTAACTCGTGCGTTAAAGAAGCTACAATAATATATCCAAGATCTTACCAAAAACAGGAAAAAAAAAATCAAAATTTACAGAGAGCTTCAGAGCTGCAAAAGGGGCAGTGCCACCACAAAGAATATCCTAAAGGCAGCTTCAACCAATCCGATATGTGCTGACCTAAACAAGGCAGACAAGACATTGATATGCAAAAATAGAAAATCATCAACTCATCACTCATTGTTTGGAAGTCCAGCCATATGTTCGTGTAAGGCGGATCTGTTCAAACAGTCACTTGAATTAAGTCGCATCATCGGAAATGCAATTGACACGGACATACAAAAATCACTAAAATTTACCTGAGCAAATGCGTAGATTGCCCGCAGAACCCGAGCATAATCAGTGCCAAGCATTTGAATAATGATGTCCGCCAGAAGTGTCCCCCACATCCTGCATAAGTTTCGCAATGCAACAATTTTCATCATCAAGTGGCAAATAAGCCTTATGATAGAAGAACTGAATCATCTGATTGCATAGAATTGAGTTTTATGGGTATGGTTCACCTCGGTTTGCAGAAGGATAAGTTTCCAAGCCACATTCTCTAGATTAAAACCATGGATAATTAATAAACAAAGTTTAATAGCAAATAAATTGTGTCCTGATGGAAGAAATTGCAAATGGCTTGTTGAGACTGTGTAATGTTAGAATCAAGCATGAGGAAAACAGACAACATGAGCAAACAGCAAAGCAGACTAGTACAACAGGCAAATCCTAGGTTAAAATATTTTTCCAGCTCACAAGTGCTTGAAACAGCTAGTACTTCTAACTACTGTCAGAGAAAAAAAAACAAATTAGAAAGCAGGACAAGCAAGCTCTGTCTGTAACAAATTCGTTATGTTAGTCATATGTCCTACATTCTATGCTATAAAAATGATACCAGTTCAAGCATCGGTCAATTGTCCATCACTATCTAGACTTTATTTCAGCACCAAATATAAATTTAACAAGCAATAGCAAGAGGACAAAATCAAATAACAAAATAATTTGATTACAATAAAACAAGGTTACAATGGAGCTGCAAACACAAGTAAAAGTGATCATGAAGGTCCACATGATGCATGAGCTTCCTATCAGTTAAAACAAAACCAAACCATAGGGAGCAACATATTCCTAGCTGGCACCCGGGGAAAGATAACAATATAAACATCCACATATGCTATTTCACTTGTATAATCAGAAGGGCTCTAAAGTTTCTTGAAGTTTTCTGTTGTAAAAAAATATTAATGAGAACTATCAGTTTCCTCAAAAAACAGAAAAAGGAAAAAAGTTTTCTAGTAAGAAGTGTCATACTGATAATTATAAATAGGATCACAGAATAATGCTTATCAATCAACAAAAAATCTTTCACCAGTTTAATGTATTATCATTTTAAGAATGTTTTATGTCTAGCAAGTTTAATGCTCAGTTGAAGAAAGAATTTGAAATCAAGTGCCCACTATGTGCCGCAAACTAATAAATTCTCCCAATGATGTTTTTGAAATTGGAAGTAAAAGTAAAGAAGAAAACACATACAGTGGCCCAAGTAACATCATAAAACTCTTCAGCCCAAGATACCGTGTTGCAGCACGAGCCAAGCCCTACACATGTTCAAAAATTATGAACTAGCAGAGTTAATATAATATCACCAGACAGATCAAGAAATAATTCAGATGTGCATTCATATTTTCAACTCAAAGTAAGCTGGCACTGGAGACAAAAACATTGTTTTTAATGTGTAAGAGCCTTCCAAAAGAAAGAATGACCTGTCTTGCAGCAATTGCAGCTGCCCTTGACTCCAGGCCAACAGCTACTAGTTGTCCACCCTGACAGCCACAAGGAAGGAAACGTGTTTGAAAAGGAAGCCATTTACTGTAGTATAATAAGATGTACTTGTCAGAATAAGTTGAGAAATCTCGCTGGTTATTCTAACACCAAAATGAAATCAAATATCCTTTGCTAAATATTGATAGCATTATCACCTAGCACACTAAGCACTATCAAACTCATAATATGAAAACTGCAAAGCAATATATTTCCTGAATGATATTACTGCAAACTTTCTAATGCGTGTATGACAAGTAAACAAACAAATTGGAGAAATCCAGATGCAAACAATATTATGCAACAGAACTAGCAACATACAGGTAGTAGGACATGTATCTGTCATAATGTTATTGCCCAAAATATGGAAAAAATTTTCGCAATGGTATCAATTCCAATGGTACAGACAGAAATCAATAAAAGCCAGTAGCTTCGATATATTCCATATTTTTATTTGCATGATTCATTTTGTATAAAAGATACAATTAAATAGAATATAAGGAAAGATTTCTGTACCAAATTCCTTTTAAAATTTTACATACATTAGGAAAAAAACTATGGTTCATAAAATCACCCAACCATTACATGTATAGACTTCAAGGAACGGTTCGCTAAAATAATAGAGTATACTTATTTCAAATTGTAGTACCTCCTCAGAGTTCAGGATATGCAATCAGATGATGGCATGGCTAGTTACTAATTTAAGTGTCAGATCCATTGGGAAATTTTCCAATTTGGTTTCGCTAGGAAAAATAAAGGATATGAATCAAATGTGTGTTTGTCCGTCAAATGGTTGCTCTGGTTCAACTGGATTTGAGATATTGAAGCCTCTGATTTCTAATTGACATTAAATAGTGCTATATAAAAAATGTTGCAAAGAATGGATCATTTTGGTGCATGAATCTCCATCATCATCATCAAAAGAGCACTAATCTCCAGTATGATTGATGAATTTTCTTGATGTACATTTTGTGGATACATTTTCAGCAGGTTCTGGTATATGATGACTTGGATCCATGAACACATCCAAGCTGTTCTCAAGTACCATATGCAGCAGTTGGCTGCTCTAGGAAACAATAACCAGCATATGATTGATTTTGAAAGAGGAATCAGCATATTCCTACCCTGTATTTCAAAAATCTTAAAGTATAATTTTCCAGGATACATAGATACTGTTTTTCTCATATAACATATGGCTTAATCTAGCAATTATCTTCTAACTTTGAACAAGAGAATGATATGACTTACCCTTGGCCAATCATTTCAAGATCTTTCAAGATCATCAAAGTACATCCATGTTGCCCATTAGCTTGTCCCAGATTTTGCTGTTGCATATCTTCTATTGTGGGATCCAATCATTCAAGTACATCCTTATGTAATTATAGTCTCTTGTCATAATCCATGTAAGTCACCATGTTATATTTGTTGAAGAATTGTTTCAGCAATAAATCATCTGATCTACTGACATTAAGATGTAGGTCCAATCCACAATAAGTGGGACCTGAAAATACCTCGGATCTGCAATTAAACATGACATCTAAAATAATTTCATATTCCCACATGGAAAATCTACAAAGGGAACAAACCTAAGCTCCAGAAGGTGATCATTTTTATGATCTGGTTGAACACTCAAAAGAAAAAAGAAGATGAAAAGATAGGACAAGATACAAGAAGAGAATTCAATTCTTTTCGTTCTTCACCAAGACCCGATTTTGCATAATCTCTTCTCTTGCTTTTATTGCTAACAAACATTATAAGACTTGATACAATTCCTTGATTAGGAAAGAAATAATCAAAATAAAGAATAAGACACCTAAACTTTCTAATAATAGAAAACTTTTTATCTCCACAAAACCAATGTAGAAAGCCATAAATATCTCCAAATACAATTTATACTTAAAATACTTTCAGAACTTTCTGACAACTGAAAAATATGTATCTTTACAAAAATAACATAGAAAGTCATTGATCCAGAAGAATCACCAGCCTCCATATAAACCACTTTGGCCACTACAGATAGTGCTGGACATAGTCTAAGAGCAAGATCCACCACATCAAAAAGCCGACTCACTTGTCAAACTTTCGAATGCCATAACTTGGTCATACGACGTCCAATTGAGATGATTTTCTTTTGTAAACCACTTAAACATTTTGAGCTCTATAACGTGACACCCCCCCAATGGGCGCAGCATAGCTAGTGATCAAGCCCAAATTACATCATTTGGGCCCCGACAAGGCTGATCAAACCAAAAAATTTCTTTTCTAAAAAGACTGACTGGGCATACTCTTAATCCGAGAAGAAGTAGACGGAGCGATGAAAAGCAAATGTAGGAGTTGAGATCTACCTCTGGAACAATTTTAGCTTATTTTTGTTTATGTCCACTATTCATGTGTATGTTGGGAAAGCTCATCCTATGTAAACCAGACGAGTAATCCAAACCCGAATTATGCAAGGACGGACCTCACCAGCATAAAAGAGGCTATGTACTTTAGTTTTTGATCATCAATGAAAGAAAAGGGGACTAAGACCCTACTTTCGCCAAATTTTCTATTTTTTTCTAAATTTTTTTGAGAACTTCAAGTTAAGCAGGCTGAGAAAATTTTTTCTTCTCTCCATTGGATCAGTCATAAATATCTCCAAATACAATTTAAACTTTCCTAAAGCAATCTAGACCTATAGAAGGGCCAATAGATAATATTCTTACTTAAAATGGGACCTAAGAACTTAGTAAAAGAATAGACAAAAACTAAGTAGGAAAATAATAAGAAAGAGGAACATAACTGACCTCCTAGAGGATTTAAATGAAAGAATCCTACGAACCAAGAAAATAGCAATTAACCAAAAATAGAAAATAAAAAAAAGAATATGATTAAATCTCCATATATTTCAAACTTAAAGTACATTAGTAAGCATGGGATTCCACTTCAATGGTTTTTGAAGCATAGATTCCACAAATCCAGGCTAACAAGGGTTGCTTCAACATCTATATGACTAAAGTATGGAGCGCCATCAAAATTGCAGTGCGGACACTAAATATTGTTTATGATGAATCAAGTTTATTTAATAGATTAGATATTCGAATCAAGAAGCTTCTATACAATATCACAGTTCAGAATCAATAGTTTAGGCCCAATAAAGTGCATATGGGATAGTGTATGCTTCACACATCATAATGCATAATTAGATTACAGGCTGCTAAAATTTGGGATGAATTTATTGTTATGTTAGAAATAGAATAAACATATTGTATCATTTTACATTAATTTTCTTGAAAAAGGAAAAATATAATATAAACTAATGACTCAAATGCAAAGCACATGCTTTAACTAGTATGGGTCCCTAATATAGAAGGGTGTCATCGGAAGGAAAAAAGAGCTAGTAATAACATCAAAGATAGCTCGAAACAGGATGATGAGCAAACATTCATCGAGCAGATCACAAATAGTTATGAAAAGGTTATATGGCAATGTTTTGTGGCTACAGACGCATAAGTCTAAGTGCAAGAAAAAGGTATCAAGAGATTATCAAATTTATTCCAATCTCAAAGATGGAAGAAGGGCAAAATCGCTGCATCTTAGTAACTAAATCAACCAAAGATAAACCCATGAGATAAGTTAGAAAATGTATTGGCAAGGAAAAGAAGAAGAAAATACAAAGGGACTCTCAAGTTGCTAACAGAATGCTAATAGCACATAATATAACTCTAAAATAGACAGGTAGATAGCATACATATATAATTTGCATATTGACACAAAATTGGTTTCTATCAAGGCAGCCTAGGATTTCAATGATGTTCGTACACAATATACAAACTTTGTCCATTACATGCTGCACCATATAGCAAATATCACAAACTGAGATAATTTTCAGAAATATATCACAATCAACCAAGTTATACGCCTGATTCATTCTGAGCTAAATATTAGAAAAGTCAAAGAAAAAACTTGTTTATTGGATAACAAGAAGTTGTTTAATGTTTGAAAAAATGCAACTGCATACCCGTTTTACAATTTCATGCTTTATCTCATAGTTTGCAGCCTCCTGTAGCATCTTTCCAGATAGTCTCCGAGCTAGCTATCGTAAAAGGAAAAGAAAAGTAAAGAATTGAGGCATTGCAAGAAGATAACTCCACATGTCACGACATGCAAAATGCCTTCATACCGTTTCATAAATCTTTGCCACACCTAACATGCCACCACCCTATTGAGAGATAAACAGATTTACTATGATAGCCCAATGACAATAGAACATAATTTGGCTGAATACAAAGCTTTCAAAGAAGAAAACCTTCAGAAATATTTGCTGGAGTTCTTTTGCCCCAAATCTCAATGCAGGAAAGGCATGCACCTTCCACTGGCTGAGTCCAACTTCAAGACTTCCATGACCATTTGAATGTTTGCTGCCATCCCATGGAAAAGAAATAGTGCCCACCTCCTTGCTGATTTCAAAAGCAAATCGAAAAATCCAAGATAAAAACTAGAAAAATCTAATACCTAAATGAAAGACTGAAGAGAGGGGACAAGGAATCTTTTCCAAGGGAATTACATGGTTATGTTTCTTTTAAAAAAATTAAAAAAACGCACGCTAACTGTTAAACATCTTCATCATGTATCAATTAGAGGTATGAAGAATCTCATGATAGTAACAGAGTTTTAAAAACTATACCTACGTGCAAAGCTGCTAACCAACAGAAAAATTAGTGTGCACCTCTCACTCTCATTCTTGCACTATGTTGAACTCTGAACAACATAAATTTCAATTTCCCCTCCTGATCTCAATCTTGCTTGTAGTTGTTACCTCTAAATTATGATATTAGCCATTCTCATTGTATCAGAAGATGGTATTGCTCTCTCAACATACCTAAAGCTAAAGCATAGTCACAAGCAGATATTTGAGATATTATCATTCAAAATAATCATTACTTTTCTACTTTATGAAAAGTTCCTAAACTAAACAAAGTCAACATTTTCTCGTGGTTGGCTTCAAACAACCAGATGTTAACATCTGCAATGGACACAGGTTACATGTAACAATTCAGGACCTCACCCAAAAGGGCTAGCTGAAACGTATTATTTCTGCATGGATCCTCACATACTCCCCTTGTTTAAGCATTGGCATCATTGCCAGGTTAATGATCCAAATCCATTCAAATCTAATCACAAGCACTACAATCAGCCCGTGGTCAGCTTCAATAGGCCTGTGCTGTAGTATCTCCTAGTCCA
Source organism: Phoenix roebelenii (assembly GCA_025769935.1). Taxonomy (NCBI): domain Eukaryota; kingdom Viridiplantae; phylum Streptophyta; class Magnoliopsida; order Arecales; family Arecaceae; genus Phoenix; species Phoenix roebelenii. Next base: position 19,942,064 of record JAOXJJ010001100.1, on the reverse strand, counting down.
TATAAGTCATGTGCTGGATCCGCTCTGATACCATTTGTAATAATTTAGGACCTCATCCAAAAAGATTGGATGGAAGGTATTATTTCCGCATGAGTCCTCACAATCATGTATGGCCATGTTACGTGGCCAACCCAGGTGATGGATTCAAGGCGTGACATTATAATCTCCTTATAAAATGCCAGATCACTAAGTTGAAATGCAAATATTTAAAGAGTATCTGAATATCAATGCATCGCCTATGTCTATATTGTCAGTTTGGGACATCTGGAAGCGGAAATAAGACTAAGGAAAAATCTCAGATTGGGCTGGGATAAGTAAGTAATGGCAGATTGGTGGAAGACTTGGAAAGAGAGAAATGAAAGAATCTTTAGGGCAACACAAGCTTCAGCAAAAGACATTATTAAAGAGGTTGATATTTTTGGGTGAAGTGGGCCTCGATTGCTCCAAATAAATATGAAAAAGACATTTATAATTTCAGATCAGAGCGCTTCCACTGATGGCAACATTGTAATGGCTTCAATTCATTTTCTCATGAAATGAATAGATGGGAATATAGTGGATTAAGAATATACATCACATAGATGAAATTTGGTAGGCTAGCACTCAAGACAAAAAAGGGTGAAAGAGGCGAAGATAAAGAAGTCTACACAGAATATTTCAAGCTTCTAGTTCAGGGGCAAACAACATGCAAGATTTCAAGAGCAAGAAGACATGTATCTGTGCTATGCCCAATGATGTAATAGGAAGCAAAATAAAAGTGATTGCATGATGTCTGTTTGATTTTATATTGCAAGTATGGTTTATTTGCAGTATGGTGATCCTAGTTCAAAGAGGGTTTATTTTGGTCTCTTTCTCATTTTTTTCTTGACCATTCAGGATAATACCATAATGATCAATCTATGTCATGGTCTCTGCAACAAATACTTCTCGTCACAAGTCACACATGCAATAATTTTAAAGTATCAGTTTATTGCCAACATGAATCAAACTCGGATTATTAGCTTAGATGGAATTTCAGTTTCCATTTAGATGGAAAGATGTCATACATGAATTTGTTCTCTTTTCCCATGTTGATTTTTTATATATATTACTAGCAGACAAAACTTATAAAAAATACCTTGAATATTCATTCAACATGTGAAGAAAAATTTCAACTTCAAGGTCTTCTGCTGACAATTTTTTTGAACATGGAATACCCAGTTTTCTTCTCACATCAAGTAAGACATTTCTGTAAGATGGTCTCCAACCCCTTGCAACAAAAGACATAAAAAGGTCAGATACTTATACAAAAGGTATGTCACAGGAAACTAAAATTAAATTGGTTTTTTCTTTAGAAAAAAAAAAAGAAAGAAAAGAAAGAGCACTTGGAAATCCTTTAACGTATGCAAGAAATTGAGGGCAATAAGGCTGAAAACATTATATGGACTAAGTTCACCAAAAGAAGAAAATAGAAGAATGAGTAAAGAATCACAGTTCGAATTAACTAAAATCTGTCAAGCACAAAGACTCGAAATCCAGAAAACTTCACGGACCGCAATGTTGAACGGGCATCTGCTGCAAGGTACAAGAATCTTGACTCTAAATGTGCTATAAAATCTTCTCGTTCCTCAATAGCCTCTCCACCCATAAGAAAATCAGCATGTTCTCTACTTGTAAATGATTTTAGCAAGGGACTGAAGTAGCTGCAGAAAAATGTTCAATCTGAATCACTATACAGATAATAAGGATGCTTTGATTAAATCCTTTATGAGCTAAAGAGCTGAAAGTAGGTACAGTAGACAAAATGAATATTTGGCTGTATGTATGCAATTGTTTTTATAATTCTTTTTGGAAAAATTACTTAGACTCTCCCTCAACTTAGAACCAGTTTCACTTGGTATCCCTTGAGTTTAAAAAGTTTCAAAGTGGTCTTTCAAGTTAGTTAATTGGTTCAATGTGATCCTGCTATCCATCTTTGTTTATCTGAGCTCATGAAATTCCATCATGCAATAGTCACATAAGATTTTTAGGACTGAAAATACCCTTGTGAGGAGTCGTTTACATAGAAAGGAGGGATGGCGAGGACAGATGAGGAGGGCTGAGGAGGTTCGGAGTGGAGGAGAAGGTAGTGTTGGAAGAGGAAGTGGTGGAAGTGGGTGGGGCTTGGACCGGGTTAGATGGAGAAGAGGGATAAGGATGGCGGCAGAGTTTAGAAACAAGGAGGAGGAAGTGGAGACTGGAGAGAAGGGATGAAGATGGTGGTGGGGTTTAGAAAGGAGGAGGAGGATGTGTTGGAAAAGAAGGAGGTGGGAGTGGACGAGGCTCTGGTGGACAACGTTAGGGAGGAGGAATGGAGTGGAGGGATGAGGACAGTTGCGGGGTTTAGAGAGGAGGAATTGTTGGAAGAGGAGGATGTGGTGGGAGTGAGGAGAGATGAGAAGAGGAGTAGAGAAGGCATATTTTGATAAATAAACCATTTCTATGTGAGTAAAGTTGTCCTTTATGATGGCGTCTTAAATGTGTTGGACATCAGATGAGACTTGGGACTATATTGAACCACTAACTAACTTCAGAAACAACTTTGATACTTTTAAACTTGAGGGATACTAAATAAAACTAGCCCTAAGTTGATAGGGTATTTAAGTAATTTTTCCTTTCTTTTTTAAGGATTAGAAACCTTCATCAGAACAACAAGATCAAAATTACATGTCCATGAAATTGAGAAGATGAAATGCAAAATGCTCGCTTCCATTACCATGTCTATAATGCTATCATAATAGGCACTAGAACTCCCATGATCTGTCTGTGAGATGGAGAAAATTGCTTTGGGAGACATCGGCAATGAAGTGAAGACCAATTTTCAGAGAGAGAGATCTGTAATCGTTCTTACAGAAATAGGAGAATGGCGAGTTACGATATTGCCTGTAATATTTCACTTCATTGAGATTTGAATCTATCAAGATGCCTTTGGAGTTGGTTTGAAGCATCTAGACACTCCTTTTGCCAATGAGTTTCAGCTCCTTTTTCAGCAGCCAAAAGTTCCCTTGAGATTATCTGAACCTCAAGGGCATTTTGCGAAAAGACATTACCTGTAGTGGCGAGTTACGATATTGCCTGTAATATTTCACTCCACTGAGATTTGAAGCTATCAAGATGCCTTTGAGGTTGGTTTAAAGCATCTAGACAACCTTTTTGCAAATGAGTTTCAGCTCCTTTTTTAGCAGCCAAATATGCTCTTGAGAATATCTGAACCTCACACTATATAGCTCTTGATCAAAAGAGACGGTGACAAAGGATTTACATACCTAGCCCTCAGTAGATGGATTTGAGACCATTAGGAAGTCAGATTTCCAAAGGAAGTTGGGTATTTTGCCTTCTAGTAAAAAGTGAAAGTGTTCCATTAAGTAAATCTATGATACCACCCAATCTCATATGATGAACTTGCAATGAAAGAGTTAATGAAGTCCATCAAACATTCACTTCTCATGCCTCTAACATATAAGGTGCAAAATGATTGAATTCATGACGATCTGAATTCAAAATAGAGAAGATAATTAGTATGGATTTTAATGTCTTTTTTCCTCACAGGTTTTTGGATATTGAATATCTCTAAAGTATAATTTCAAAATTATGTTTTCGCTGAATGCAAATCCTTAAGGTCTTCAAAATGTAATTTGAATATTGCGTTCAACAGAATATAACCTTACAACAGTGCATCTATCAATTTTATAACTAGGATTTTCATATATAAAATTTGTTTTGGATTTTTCATTTTTTACGTAGTTACCACATGATACAAATAGACAACCATGACCTTTTGTACGAATTTCAAGTATTCATTCTCTTGAGTTTGATGTATCCAATTTAAATCAATTGAGAGCACTTTTAACAAACCATTGTAACTTTACATAATTCAAATTTATATATGTTATCTAGTTATCAGCCCAAGCCAAGCTAGTACCCAAACCTAACCTAGTAAGCTTCTAAGACCAGTTTTTAGATCTTAATTTAATTATCTTCTAACAATCAAAATAGATTATTAGGCTATTGGGTACTAATAACATCGCCACAATCAAGTTTGATTTTAGATATTACTTCCTTCTACCAGGTCAAACTATGTATTTAAAACTTACTTAGAAATGAATTTTAAACTTCTTGACCAAACTCATAGAGTAACAGAACACAATTATTTCATGTATCTTACACTAACGTATACAATTTTACAATGGAACCAAGAGAAAAATCAATGATTTAAAAATTTAAGAGAAGAAAAGCCATATCCATAAACTAAAAGCTGCATCAAGTGAGTATTGACTGGATTAATTTTGCTTTTTCAAAGTTATATCTCTCCTGAGTGTTCCACATAATAGATAACCACCCTTTCCTCAATACATTCTTATCCCCTATTCTTCTATACAAGGCCCATGAAACTAGTACCAAAAACTGTGCAAGTATGTTCTATCCCCTATTCCTCTTTACAAGGTCCGCAAAACTAGTACCAAAAACCGAACAAGTGTGTTACTGATTCTATACGATATGGTACATGGTATGCACCCTATAGTGACGCAGACTTCCAATACTCTTCTCACTCCTAACCGTGGTACCACCCAAAACTGGGAGATTTGGGCCAATATCGAACTGTTCTAGTTCAGCTCATATACTAAATCAAACCTCGGTTCTGTATCAGTACTTATCAATATAGTACAATCCAGTCGGCAAGGGGTGGCACGGGTTAGTACGATAGATCTTGCTTCTTTGCATTTAGGCATATTTCTTGCAAACCACCACCACTATCCCACCATTCTCATCTCTTCCTAAACCTCTGACCCATGCTCTCTCCATCACCATTATCCCGCCAAATCACTAGCGATTGCAACATTGGGCAAGAAAGGATGATGGTAAGGAAACCTCAGATCATGCACCCAGTATAAGTTTATGTATAGATTCTTAGGAGTATGAAAAGTTAAGAAGGCTAATTAGCATTCAAACCCAACATAGTACCAAAAGAAACCTCCTGCTTACTAATCCAAACAAGATTTGTCGTCTTAGTACCGGACCCCATATCGGTGCCACACTAGCACAGTGCCAATACAGTATGTACAATTTTTTTTGACATACCAAGTGTCGATATGTCACCTATACTGAATACCGGTACCAAACTAGTATGGTACGGTCCGCCCGTTTGAGCCGGTACGGTGTACTATGAATCCAAGGATAAAACTATTCGTAAATATATAAACTAGAACATGCAATTTCACACCACTCTGATTTCATTCATCCTATACATCTTAGTATGAGATCACCCCAGAATAAGATGTTTTCATGTAGCGATAAATTTCCCTAAGCAAGCTAGAAGAATTCGGCCCAGTAGAGTTCGTTCATTTTGAGGTTCTCAGTACCTCATCCAAACTGGTAAAGTACCAGCTACCAAGAATGACATAATTAATTGGCAACAAAGGTAGCAAACCAGTGTGGAAACAAAATGAAAAGTTTTAGCTCTTCCAAAATGGGTTCCAAATAAAGACTAATACAATAAATTTCTGAAAGATTAAAGGAAAAGAATGGTAAAGGAGAATACTTACCTCGGCCCAAAGAGAATGCTTTCCAGCTCATACAATTCATCATCAGTAGCAAGTTCAAGCACAGACCGCAGCTCAGGGTCGAATATTTCTGCCAATTAAAAAGCAAATGAAGTAACCAAAAGAACACACGGGATTAATTGCTTTAAAGCCTGCATCCACCTCAAATACTATTCCCTAAAAAACGAACTTTTATTTAAAAAAAAAAAAAAAAAAAGCCGCCCATCACCTTCTCTTCGGGCCGAAATCGCCGCCTGCAGAGGACGAAATCGAACAGCCAGACGCCCCGGTGAGAGAAGAATCCGCCGATTCCCCACGAGCTCGAGCTAGGGTTTAAGCACATTGGGCGACAAAAAGGGCGTCAGGGGATCCAATTCTTTTTAAAGCCCCAAAAAGATTAAGATTTTTAGAGGAGAAAAAGGAGGTAGAGAGGAACTAACCCAAGCAGAAGAAGAAGAAGAAGAAGAAGAAGAAGAAGGGGAGAAGAATGCTCGCTGGTGGTGGCTTCTGGGGCTAAGAGCGGGGGAGGCGGAGAAGGAGATGGGATGGAAGGTGACGGCACCCATCGATCCTCCGCCGCTCGGCACGGCTGGGGCTCAGGGCGAGGCGGTGACTGGATTCATGCAATGGACGTGAGGAGACCACATTTGGGTTTTGTCTACTTTTGTGAGGATTTACATCGTTGTTGTCGTCGTCTTCACCAGCCGGACAGAGGTTGCTTTGAATTTCCATTCTGCCACAAAGGAATCTCTTTCAGCGTTCGCGATTATTAAAGCTGAATTGGTGGTGGACTTATTTGAGGTAAAATGACCGTCGAGAAACCATAGATCAGTACATGATGATGCATTTTCGCTCAATTTAAGATATGAGACATTTTATATGATCATGTATGTTTTAGCCTTTTAGGGGCAAAATGGATAATTCGCCCACATCGAGACCTTGTTGTGCCTCAAATTTTAGAGATGTGAGAAAGGTTAGAGGAAAAAAAATTAGGAAGGATGTAGGTCTGATGGCCGGATAGCCTGCTCGGCTTGCTCAGGACCGAAACCTTTCAAATGAGTTTGGGCCAATATTTTAAGCCCAGCGGGCTAGGCAAACCTGAAATAGGCTAGACGAAAGTTAGGTCTTTGAACCCAGATCGAGCCCAACCCAATAGATTGCCTTGATTTAGATTAAATAAGTGGCTAGTTTAATTGAGGAATAAGGCGGCTAGGGTTAGTGGTTCTAGAACTGATATTCTAAGTTTAGGAACACCAAAACTCTTTAATGTCTATGGCTTATGAGTTTTCCTGCTGTTTGCACAACTCAGATAGCTGCCCCATATGGACGAGGTTAAGGGCTCAAAATAGATTGAAATCATGCGATCCTTGCTAGACCTGATGGGAATCGATCATGATAGATCAAAACTTTAGCTAAAAGAATGGGATTCGGCCATGGCGTGTGTAGGCACAATTCGAATAATAGTTTTATTTCAGATGGGATTTGGCTTGCGATTGTACAACATATTAGGAACGTGGAATCGTGGGGGCAAACTTCTAGAATCATTGAAGAATGTGACGATTGGTGTGGATGGATACAAGAATTCAGCATTTATGTTATAATTTTTGTTGTGTATAAATAAGTGGATTATAATCAAAAAGGGATCTTTGACACATCAATAAAATCAATTTATCTTTAACATCCTTATCTTAGTTTACCAGTAGGGTACTAATTAATGTATGAGTAACAATATAATACTTCGGCTACATCCTATCCTATCCTATCCTATTTTTTTTCTTTTAAACAGATGGCATGATGGTAGCGATAGTTCTTGAAGGTTAAGATACTCAAACCCATATTACTTTCATCATCTTCTTTATGACCCTCCTATCTTTTTCAGCTAATTCAAGATGGCACATCCGTGCATCTGCCACAGTCTAGCCACTAGACTTATCGCGCCAACATCTGTGGTCTGGGAATACTCACAATGAATCCAATTAGTGAGAAGAGAAGAGAAGTGCTTTCTCTTGGGATCAGATTTGGAACAAATACACGGCGAGGCTTTTCTCTTTCTCTCACCATTGTTCTCTCCTACCTACGCTTCTTCTCTCTCTTTTGTTTCTTTATCCAAGCCAAACCACCGCCTTCACTACCCTATCTTTCCATATATCAAATTTTCCCACTCTTCTGATAACTGTTGGATTTTCTATGGGCGGCTAGATTTTAAGGCCTCCTAATCGCAATGCTTGGCTTCGTTTCTTCTCCTGTGGGATGGCGCCCTCCTAATAATGAGAAAGGGTTATGGACTTATGGCCTGCGGTTTTATTTTATTTTAACGTTCAAAGATTACGGGCCTTCATGTCTGGGTAAGTCTGGAGCCTCCAAACCAAGTTCCAGTTGATCCATAAGGATAGGTTCAGGTTGTTTCTTTTACGCGAAAGAATGATTGATCTTCTTTTACGACACCATTAGATATTGCCTCACACAAATCTCCAGGCACTTTGAATGATCATTCATTCAACTATTTGCATAAATCTCGAAGCCATCATTGCATGATCCAACGGTGGATTCGTGCACAAGAAGGTGAATCCTTCGTGAAAGATACAACCCAAACCCCACCGTACAACGATATATGTTGGAGCATACTAAGAAAGTCTAAGGAAATCCCCCTATTTATATCCAAGAAAATGGTTAGTCCAGCTTCACCATTGTGACTTTAATATTAAAATAATCTTGTTAGTTAAAAGGAATGTTACGGTCCTTTGGAACATTGCACGGAAATTCCAGTCTTTTCTGAAGCTTATGAGAGATATAAAGGAGCAGATAGCTAGCTATTCTATTGTATTCTCCTATCTTGCTTTGTTTGGGGTAAGACTACAACGAAAAGAGAAGTTCTTCTCCTCTGCTTCCAAGACCGTTGGTGTGATATCCATCCAAGACCTTTAGAAATGAACAAGTTGGAGAATATATACCATGGTGAATCAAAAAATAATCTTTGTAAGTGTATTTGTTGCATTTTTTTAACAAAAAAAAATGTCTAGAGAACCTGAGGCTCAAAAAAGGTCTAGTTTGGACTCTGAATTGTCAAAAATTTATTTCATATACTTTTAATGAGTACCGTCAGATGGAGAGCTATGGATCAAAAGAAAAGCTTAATTTAAAAAAGAGGAACTGTATTCTAGAATATGTAGGTCCATGTAATGGTACAAACTTCTTCGCAGAGTAACAAGAGCTCTTGAGGGAGCAGAATACAAGAAGAACATGATTACAATTGACTCCACCAAAATAACAATCTAGAAGGTTCAGCCTCAGTTCAAGAAATGGTGATCCAGCTCTAAATCCAGCTGCTGCTCCATGTCCACAGGTAAAGTCCAACCACCTTTCACAAATAGCAAGTCTCTCTCTCTATGGGAAAGCCTATATAAAGCAGAAAAAAGAAACATACCTAACATGATCCAGGGATGACTGATTATTCACACTTGATAGATCGGTATATGTGACGGACGAATAACAGGGCAGCACGGAAACCAATGGCCCCGAGAAGTAGGAAGAAACCATAGCAGATGCAAGCCATGTACCCGAAGAAGAACGACGTTTGCATAAAACCTGACATGTCGGACCGAGCATGGTAGTAGTACAAGCAGTACCCATAAATGAATAGGCCGGTTGATCCTCCGCAAAGGAATGACCTGCATCAGAACAAGCGGACACAAGGTTTCAAAATTCAAAGACATGTACACAAAAAGAATTTGAGGTGCATCACTAATTTAGAAAAGCTGCATACAAGCACCAGTGCAATCAGCAACATGGTGTGCCAACTAGTGCATGCCCCTGCGATCTAGCTCGGTAGCCCATGGCCATCCAAGAGAACATTTTCTTTCATGAAACAATATCAGCAGCCAGCAGCAAATACTCAAAGCTAATGTAATTTTATCATTTACATACACCAAGCCAACTTTAAATTCTGAAGAAAAGGTACAAAATAGGAACCACTAACTAGATCCGTTGAGTTTCCAAATTCATGCATCACCAAGAGGAGGAAATGTTCAGGAACAGATCAATTGCACCTTCTTATGGGACACATGTAAAATAATGCAGAAAATGGACAAAGTTAAGAGGCAGAAACAAGGATATGTACATGCTTCTAAAAAAGGCTGTTTACATATAGAGCTGCTGAGTTTAACCTAAGTCTTTTTAGAATAAGGATATCACTACATAATGCTGCATGGAAATAAGAAGTAAGAACTATAAATAACTTCAACAATGTTTTGTTCCAAAAACCTATACCCATTTTTGGACTCTCTCGGGCTCAACTTTAAAAGACCTTCTAAGGCAGCTCTGCAGCATTGACCCAGGTCCAAAGAATAACAATACTCAAATCCTATTGGTGAACTATGCATGCTAGTTCACAAACTGCATATAATTTACAGGAAACCGCAAGCCCAGGAGCAAATAAGTATTATCTTCCACAATAAGGTCATGATGATAGGTATCTTGATCCATGTCAACTATTAAGCTAACAACAGAAACCCTAAACCCTAACAGCAGAAAACCTCTTTTAAAGCATAACTTCATTGCCATGTAATCAGCAACATAATGGTGGATGATGTTTTATGTGAATTCATGAAAATCAAGACACACAAAGGAGAGGATTGGAATATAAGATCACGTAGCAGTCACCACATGCATTAATAACCTACTAAATCACCATAATAAGGTCATAATGATAGGTATCTTGATCTATGTCAATTGTTAAGCTAACACCAGAAACCCTAAACCCTAACAACAGAAAACCTCCTTTAAAGCATAACTTCATTGCCATGTAATCAGCAGCGTAATGGTGGATGATGTTTTATCTGAATTTCATGAAAGTCAGACACGCAGAGGAGAGGATTGGAAATATAGCACCAGGCAGCAGTCACCACATGCATTAACAGCCTACTAAATCAGGTCGAACTTCAACTATCAGTCCAGAAAACCATCATTTCATTACCTTTATTTGAACATATGCTTCAAACCAAACTTCCAACTTTTGGAACCTATTTAAACTAGATTCCCTGTTCTTAACATATTGGCTCATCAAAGCCCACCACCTAAGGCTCCTCTAAGCACTTCTACCTTGCTAGCTAGCAACAAATCCCTTCGATTGAAGCAATTATACCATCTTTTCAGCTATTTCATAGGCTCCACCACTTATGAACATCTGAAATTTCTTGTCTCAGATGCATAGATAGGGCTGGTGGCATGCACTGGATGTTCATATCTCTGACACACCGAACATCAACTTGATCATTTTTACAAATAAGTTGTTTAAAAATTTATAAATTATTGTAGTATTTCTGTTGTCTTTTTTATTGCCCTTCAGACCTTAAATTTGAATATCTATTTTATTGCACTGGACTAATTGCAACAAGGAAGTTTTAAGCAATCTAGGCTTGAGCAAATATCAATCTGACTTGAAGTTCGTATGATTATGCACAAATTAGACTCATAAGTCCATTATCTAGAACATAAATTAGAAAACATATACAACCAACGTGTTAACTGTGATCGGAATGCATGTCTAATTTCAAACTAATGGTTCCATAATTTACACTAACTGGAGTTGAAATTTAGCATTTCATGAAATGAACAAACATTTATAAAGCTGTAGCACACAATGCAACTGTAGAAAATAGCATTAACTTCTCACAGATGAGAGTGCACAGAAAAGAAAGCACAAAACATTAAAGACAAGATGGATTGTCACTCTGAATGCCTCAGAACATCCATATGATGTAGACACCTTTCTCTTTAACTAAGATGGATAAATTTCATATAGGCTATAGATCTTTCGAATTCAAAAGTGTTTAAGTTGTACAATTTACGCAACCCAAGAGCCAAGATACCTCTAACTCCATTCCCTGACCTCCCTTTCCTTCTCATGCACACCATAAATGACTCCATGGTCATCTTTTCTGTAGGGTCCCAGATTTACCTTCCATTGTTTCACTTTTCTCCATAAATAAGGGGGGAGGGAACACATGGGCAGTGACAAACATAAGGAGATGAAAAAAGCTAACTTGTGATCCCAACTTGAAAAGTTCAATGCAAGATCCAAAGCTTTTGAACCATTAATTTTCAAACAAAATGTCAATAATTCAATTATTAGATCACCTTCCCTCAGTACTAACAAAGGAGATGGGTACGATACATGATAAAAAAATACAGATTGTGACAAGAAACAAGTTCAAGAACTTCGAGGAGAGAGTTTTGGAGTAGTGTGTATTTATATATACAAAGTTTTTAGCTTAAAAGTTAGTTTTAGTGGCATGTCACTAGTACAGAGGCATTCATTGCAGCACTCATTGGCATTTCCCTTACAGGATAAATACAAAATTTAATCTCATACAGATTAACTTCCGAAAAATCAGCAACAAAAGGTGATCAAGAAAAAAGAAAAAAAAAGAAACTAACTAAGGCCCCATGCATACCAAGCAAAAGTTACAAAGTTATATAAATAGCCGGCCTGGAAGGATCTGGGAAACCATTAGAAATATATATGTAAAGAGAGTCTCAATGCAGGGACAGCTAACACAAATAATATGAAATACATATCAAGTCAATGGATAAACAAAAATATCTGGCTTACCTCCACCACCATTCATGATCTTCAGCAGCAAGTTGAAAGTAGGTCAATGCGACAGTTATGAAGGCAGTGACTATGAGAAGAATGATAAAGACTATAAAGAGGATGCTGTAGATTGTGTAAATTCGGTGGCCCCAGACACTTGCAAAAATGTAGTAAAGTTCGATATAAATAGCACTAAAGGGTAGAAAACCAGCCATTGCCATCTGCGGAATAGTTCCTCTGTACCAAGGCAGAGGTGGGATTTCTCGAGGATACTTAGTAGTGCGACAAGGAGCCTGGAATTCTGCCTTGCTGTTCTTGCCAGCAATCCCACCCAGAACAAGCAGAGGAGAAGTTACCAGTGTCCATATGAGAAGAATCACTAAAATAGTGCCAAATGGGAGTGCTGCTGTAGCACTATATACAATGGCAACAGTGTTCAGAAAGCAGAATGTCAGGAACAGAGGCCCACAAAACAGGCATCCTGTCATCAGCAAATTCCTTACCTGCAAACAGAAATGTGAAAATAGTAACAACAAATAATTCCATTTATTCATCCCATACATTTTATTTGCACATATTGCATATGTTTGAAAAGCAATTACATGTTAAGACTAATGAATGAAGGAAAAAATGAAACATGAAGAGATAAATGAAAAGAAAATTAGGGACGCACCCAGTTTGTTCCTTCGAGCTGAAAATAGAAAGAAGTGGAAGTATAACCAGCTATGCCAGATGTAAGTGCATAGATGACAACCAGTGCAGTGAAAAGAGCACCTCGATTGTAAGGGTAGAACACCCCAACTAAAGCCAGAATAAATATGAAAATTGCACTGCCAAGTATGCCACACAAAAAAAAACAGTATAAGGAAGATGAAAGACAAACAAATCATAGTTTGCTAGAAAATATGTGGACATTTAAATAAATGATACATCTATTAGTTGAACATATTATTTATCAGTAGTGCATTCAGATTAACAAAATCAAACAATACAAGATTTATATCCAAAGCTTACAGAGCAAATAGCTGAGTGCCAGAACCAACACAGGCAGAAAAGAGTGACTTGTGCTTCGGGAACCTAAAGACATCCCCATGGATATATTTCCATCCAGTCTCTTCCTGGTCTTCAGCTGATTCCTCATCATGAGCATACCTTTAATCATAGAAGAGAGATTAACAGAGGGTTAATCAATTGAATGCTGCGACTATATTTTAAGCATATAAAGAGAGCAGATAAATTATTCTATTGCTCTCTTTCTCTAGCATGCACAGAAACACACCATCATGATCCACAAACACCTCTGAGGAACCGATTCCTGTTCCGTAAATCCAATTAAAAACTTGATACTAAAATCTCAGAGATTACTAAGAATGTAGTTTATAGCTTTAGACTTCAGCTAGCACCAGTATATATCTTCCAAATGTAGCATGACAAGCTAATATTCTTCCTGCACGAACAACTCCATGCCCCATCCATGCATTGGACTCCATACTGTCTCATCTGAGGCTATATCAAGTTCATCCTGGGCCATATAATCTGGGAAGGTTTTGCATTTACCAGTGGTGAACACATTGTGATTCATACAATTTTCTAATATGTTCCTATCATTCTCATACTTTATATAGTTAACTATAGATAGCATTGTAGACTTTTTTTTTTACACAGGACTTTTAGGCCATCAAAGCTTGTTAATTGTTATCTTTTAAACAACTCAACAAGTAATAGAATTTTAAGAGTATGCCAGATACAGAATTCTAATTGGTGACTGACTTCAAAACAGTAGCAAACAAGGATTTGAACATCTAAGTAGAGATTTTGAATAAAATCTCAGTATTTCAATAACAAATTTCAAAATCATAATGACCTAGGTAATATTGGACAATGTTTATCACCATATATTTATGTTATATACTTATTGTTCTAGCAAGTAGCATATTTTGTCGGTGTCATAGCTCGTAAGCCACTATGTTACTTCAGCCCATATTAATTGCTGTCCAGTGGAAAATGCACAAAGTGGCATGTTGTGCTTTCAATAAGATCTAGAACTGACAACCACAATATTATCATAATATACAATAGCAGAATATTATGAATCAATTGCAAGTTCCAATAACCAGTACCTATATATACACATAAAATACAGTTTTCAAAAAAATCTATGATAGCAACATATACTGATACAGATCACATTTGTCTTCAAGAGCTACGTCGACATACAAAATAATAATTAAATCCAAGAATTTATTGATTTTTTAAAATTGTTAATCCCATGCTCCAATAAATTTGCAAATAGTTTCTAACATGTATGATAAAGTATACTCGGGTCCAAAGTTCGCCGTCTCGGTATCAAACTCCGTACCGGTGCCACACTAGCACAGTATCGATATGATACGATACGAATTTTTTTTGGTGTACCAAGTGTCAGTATGCCACCCTTATCGGATATCGGTATCGAACTAGTACGGTACGGTATGTTCCGTGCCACCCGATTCGAGCCGATATAGTGTATCATGCAGTCAGGTCAATAAAAGGGTCAAAACAATGTGTTGCAGCAATATGGATGTCCATGCTCAAATATATGAAAACACAAATCAAAGTTCATGTAGTTTTAGTGGAGTTATCTATCGTTTTTCGAAAAAGACCAGGTTTTATAGATTCTATCTCAGTTCTACTTATATTGCTCTTAGAGATTCATTGATTTTCTATATCTCATGTGATGTGTGCTAATTTCCAAGCATGCACTTAAAATGGCAAAAAAGATATAAAACAGAATAATGTAAAATAAAATAAAGAAATTGAAAACATTCTCACTTGACAAAGTCATTCTTTAACACCCGCATGAGAATCGTGGCAAGAAATCCAGTCAGCAAAAGAACCGTGACGCATGAGTTAATTATGGAGAACCAATGAATTTCCAAGTGATGTGGCAGTGATGAAGTTTGCGAATACTTATCCATCCGGTTCTCAAACGGTGTGCTTGTCTCCTTCCACTTCACTGAATACAAGAACTCCACCTCAATTTCCCTGTCCTTAGTGACATCAGCCAACGCATTGGGATCGGTGTGGGCATTGATCTCAATCACACGGTCACCGTTGTATAAGACCTCAAAGTGGATATGCCTGTAAAGGTAGTACTTGTACTCATTCTCATCAGTTTTGCCTTCCCTGTCAACCTTCCCAATGAATCCCCAAATGGGGAGGTCATCGTAGTACATCTGGAAGTAGTAGTCCTTGAGGACTGCACTCCTAAACTGGGCCACATCTTCTCCCTTCAGCTTCTTCAGGCACACCACTTTGGAATCCAGATCGACGCAGAAGTCAAGCTTGTATGGAGCATCGACCAGGCGGTCCCCATTCAGCACTTCACCAAGAGCTTCTGATTTCTCCTTCACATGTTCTGTTTCAACACATCATTGATAAAAAAACAAACTATACATAGTATGAAGCATGCGAATACATAAAACAAGGTAGCATGAAACAAGGAGTGTAACCAGACCTGGAATGCAGAAGGGGAGATCAAAATACCTATACGTCTCACTGAAAGAAGGAACACATGAGTGCAATTAGAAATCATAACATTTAAGTATTGAATCCAAGTCAAAGAAGAAACAATGGAGGTTGCAGTGAAGGGTGTCCAACAACTACATCTTGTCATAATGGTCAATCAATATAATCTCAAAATCTAGAACAACTTCCCATATTCTAATCACAACTAAACAAGGCCTAGTAGATCTGAACAATCTTAACGGAAAGAAACCTTTTTTCATGAAATTTCTTCTATTTTTAACGGACCAACAATTTCACAGTCACAAATTCTCCTTAACTTACAAACTAATCAAATAATTATCAAACTTTTACGACTAAAAATTTATATTTGGGTGCAACATCTACCAACTCCCCCATTACCAGTCGAGTAGCGATGCTCCTCAGATTAAAATCCCCAAATTCATCCAGATCCAATGGATCTAAACTGATAGAGGTCAAATCAGATAAAAAATCCCATAAGCAAAAAATAACCATACCAGACAGATCCCGTATCAAACCCGACATGGCATCTAGACCCTAGAAATCTAGCAGATCCGAAAGGGACAAGAAGAGATCCAATGCCAGAAGAGGCCATTTCAGCCAAAATAAACTTTATAAAGGGGAATAGATGAACTCTACCTGGGGTTGTGGAAAGGGCCGACCTTGTTGGCGTATAGAGGGACCGCCTCCCCGGCCTTGTAGCGGTGATCGGACGCGTCGGCCGCCACTCCGGCAATCCCGTAACATAGAACGAAAACCGCTGCCAACGCCACCACCAAATCCATCGCCTTCTTAATCCCCATCTCCTCCCCTCGCTCCCTCTCGCTCTCGCTCGCTCGCGCTCGCTCCGTCTCTCTCTCTCCGTCTCTCTCTCCTTTGACGCGAGAGGTATTTTAAAGAAGAGAAGCAGCTCGGCGACGCCGAACTCCCTTAAACGAAGTCACCAAACGCAACACCAAAAAAAAAAAAAAAATCATATATACATATATATTTGGACCCCAACCCAAGTGACTTGAAGCGTGGGCGAGCGAGGACTAATTGGATATTTGGGTCCTCCAAAAAGTGACGGCCAACCCGTTGGTGGCCGGTCAATTCGCATTTGAGCCGGAGGGCAGCACGAATGGCTTGAGCCGGGTTTGTTGTGGGCCCGGTGAGCCGGTGTCCCGGGTTGGCATGTAGGTGGTGAAGAATATGTATTTAGGAGCATGGTTAATTTTGGATTGAAAACATTGGAAGATAACTAATACCAGGACATATTGAGATCTTGGAATTAGTTGAGATGAAAAGCTAAAAGAAAATTAAGTTACAGCGGTATAAATATCTTGATTAATATATGGTGATCATTATGGTATAAAATTGTTAGAATTCATTGATTGATTGTGCCAAACTTAGTCAGCCTTATCAAACTTCGTCAGCCTCTTAGTCTACATAAAGGCTGCTTCTATGCATGGTAAGAGACAGGTAAAAATATAATTATCTTCTCACTTTTTTTTAATACAAATATATTAGCTAGCAGGCAATAGAGAGATGGTACATGTTATTTAAGACATTAAATTGATTCATAATTTATAATGCCATATTTGAAAATATCTCAAAAATATTAATTTATATCAAACTAGAAATATAAAATTGATGTTTTATATGTAGTATTGGTTAGTGCCAAAAATATTAAGCAAAATGACATCTGTTAAAATGGTTTCTAGAATGGTTATTAAAAAACTTGGGTTTGCACTTTCCTTCAAGCTGTCACTTTCTATGTTGGTGATGATTGATGGGTTTATTGATTTGAAGCTTCATGTTCAAATTTCAGGATCGTTGAACATGGATTGGATCGATAACATTTCTAGTTGGATATTTTGCGAAAAAATGGATTTTCTAGTTAGATCAAATACTAGATCATTCAATCCTAAATAAGTAATCCAACTAAAATCTCATTGTTCCAATTGAATGACTCAAATTTTCAGGCCCAAGTGCGTCTTCTAAAATGTACTTGGAGAAGTTATATTTTTATTTATGCACTTGTATTTATTATGTCATTGTTAATAGTCATGCTTCAGCAAAAAAAAAAATTCTGCCATTTTTGAATTTTGCTTAGGGAGCTAGGATCAAAAGCAAGAACTTGCTGGTACCTCATCATTTACAAGACATATTTTCATCTATTTATCCTCTATATTTCTATTAGCTGATTTCTAATTTCATTAAACCAATATCAGGCTAAATGGTTAATTATTTAGCACAAAGGAGCCAAATTGAGTGTCTCAAGAAGCTCCATCTAATTAAACATCGTAGAAAGGTAGTTAGGGGTGTCAACGAGGACAGACACCGAATATGTTATCTTTTCTCGAACTGAACAGTGGTTTTAACCAAAATAAAGTGGGGACAGCTTCCGTGATGATTTTAAATATTAAAAGCTGTTTGGTTTCAATTTTAGTTTTAAAACCGAATCCGATACCGAACCTAAAACCAAACCCGATACTAAACCTGAAATTGAATATACCCAATAGTTTATACCCTCAATATCCTTTGTATTTAGTGTAAATTCAAATTAAAAACTCCATGAGATAATTTGGATCATTTCCAGTCCCACTCAATAACTCAATCTAGGCCGCACATTCTCCAAATCTAGAACAAAGAGGGATAGATTTTTTTCCTCCCTTTGATTCGTCATGTTAAGTTCATCAAAATTCATTTGTATTGAAAATTTTATCATTATATTTTTTTTTGATATAGTTGGACTAATTTTTAACTTGAATAATTGTGTTTGTTGGATGATTTTATTATTATTTTTGGATATATATATATATATATATATATTAGATGAGCTGGTATGTTATAGGATGAAAATTTATGGATGATAACTTTAATTTGAAATAAATAAAAAAGTTAAAAGGTTTTCAATTTTTCGATTTTGATTTCTATTTTACAGTTTTTTTAGTGATAAATATGATTCTTTATTGAAAAAATCATTTGGTTTCGATTCCGATTCGAGAAGCGGTGGTGGATTTTTATTACCAAATCCACCCGTTGGCATTCCTAAAGTTAGTATATGCATATCATTCTTAATTCTTAAGTGCAGTCAACTAATAATTAACTAATAAGATTCTGCAACTTCTACTATAGTACTATAAACCCCTAAAGTCTTGGATTGCCGATGCCAAATAATAAATAACAAAACTTTAATAAGAAAAAAGTTCATCCAAACTTTAAATTAGATTGTGTTGAGCCTAGCATAGGCTCAAAGAAGGTTTGGTTGATCGGCCTGAAAGATTAACTAGGTTACTTGTGAACCCGAAAAATAATTGACAAAAATTTTGATTGACTGACCTGGAAAAACCAACTAGATTGGTTGTGAATCCAGAAAACAATTAATAAAGATTTTGGTTGATTGACTTGGAAAAATCAATTAGGTTTTGTTGTGAACTCGAAAAACAACTAGGTTGTAATATAGGTTATAGATTATAGTAAAATTTTCAAGAGACCTCTCCAATCACAATTGTCATATACCTCTCCAATCACCTGTATCTACTCTGAATATCACTATTGTCATATACCTCTCCAATCACTACATTTTTGTGTGGATAACCCTCATGTTAGTTTTGGTTGCAGTATTAATAAATAACCATTGTAATTATAAAATCATTTTATTATTTTTTCATTAATATCCTTGAAATTTGATTAAAAAAATATGGCACTTTTCAATACAAACTAACTTTTAATTTTTTTTAGATATATTAACATGAAAGGGTACTAGTGTTAAATGATACTTAGAACAATTATTCATTAACACCTCCAGCCTAAAAACTAACATGGGAGGCATCCATGCAAAAAAGAATGATATGGAGGGTGTGCATGTAAATAGTGATTCATAGGGTAAATATGCAAAGATATATATGTAAAAAAATAATATGGGCATAACAAGCCAAAATCAAATTAACTCAGGCTTCAGATAGGCTTGAGCTAGCAAATTCAAATCTTAAATTATTCAAACCTACAACTCGACTGGCTTGAAATTGGCCTAAGGCTTTCAAAACAACATGGATTCAAGAATTAATATTAGTTTACCATCATTGTCAAGGCCTAGACTAATCACATAGGAGTTACTTACTTTTGAACATACAAAAACCTAACTATGTTTCGATGGTTACAACTCCGATCAGTCCATTGAGAACATGTTGGGCATAAGTCCAAGTATAAATGTCCATAAGTTTAACCATGCCTACAATGGTCAAATATACACTAGAGAAAGCAAGGGCTAAGCCAAAGTTATGTTGAAGGCTCTTTGTACACTAAGATTTGTGGTGAGCCTAAATTGTCAAACCTAACCATGTTTCGATGGGTACAAATATGATCAGTCCATTGAGAATGGGTTAGGCATAAGAGCTGCGAGCAAATCAAGTTTATTAGCTTCATTTGTTGACATCACATTTGAAGTAGGTGAGCTATGCATGGCAGCATGATGTTTGGACCTTAAGAACCAAAGTGAAAAAGTTTTTAGACATCATAGCAAATTTGAACTATATGAAATCTAGAAGCTAGAGTCATATCCAATCTAGATCTGGGAACAAAAAGAGAGTTGCTACCTCAACCTCATGTCACCAAACAAATGACCTTTTTTTAAAAAAATATTTCTGATCCAATTTTGTAATATAGCCTGATGAATGATAAACCACTACTTCATAACATATACGCACCATTTAGTATTTTGGAACATTGTCCGCCAATCCTAGTAGAAGGGAGGGGATTGAAAAGTTTTATGTTTAAAAATCTAACCCATCCAAATATGCAAGTTTCATAGGAGATTATTCATGATTAAGCTGGATAACTCAGCTGCCCATAAGAGTTAGATTGTTCTAGCCGAATTGTATTTGTCATTGTATAAAACTAATTACATTCGCTCAAAAAAAAAACTTATTAGAACATTATACTCAAAATTTATCTTTTGTTTTTGTACAACATGTTGACACATAGCTAATCTCAAACAGGTGACAAACAGGCCAGATCTAGTTGGGAAAGATTTAATGGGTCGGATCGGGCCGGGTCGCCCAAGCTTGACCCTTACCCGGTTCATTTTAACCCTTGCGCCCCAAGTATGATGCCAAACCCCTAGCAATTAGGTAATTCATGGAATGCTAAAGAGCATTTTAGTCAGATAAAATTTTGAAAAGGACGGTACGGACATAACGGCCTAACCGCCCAGCTCCCACTCCACCTTGGCTCTATAAATACCCCTCCCCGCTCCCAGCTCCCTCCACTGCTCTCACTCCCCACTTCTTCTCGAAGCGTTCATGGCTTCCCCTTCCCCTCTCTCCTCCCTACTCTCTCTCGTCTCCCTCTCCCTCCTCCTACTCTCCTCCGCCGCCTTCCAGCCATCGCCCCCCTCCGCCTCGGCCGCCGGATCCGGTTCTCCGCCGCCCCAAGAACCGTACCAGGCGACCCTCCTCGGCTCGATCCTTGCCAACCTCGGCTTCCAGGAGCTCGCAATGGCAGTCCCCGCCCTCGTCTCCTCCACCTCTGCCGACGCCTCCTCCTCCCCCTTCACCGTCTTCGCTCCCTCGGACGACTCCATTCGCTCCTGCGCCGCCTGCTCCCCCGCTGCCCTCCTCCGCGAGCACCTCGTCCCCGGCCTCTTCTCCAAGATCCACCTCTCCAAGATCGCCTTCGGCACCAAACTCGAGACCGCCAGCCCCGGCCGCTGCCTCACCGTCACCTCCACATCCCCTCGCCCAGGATCCAACTCCTCCTCCCCCGCCGCCGTCAAGATCTTCGTCGACGGCGTCGAGGTCACCCGGCCGGACCTCTTCAATGACGGCCGGATCGTGATCCACGGCCTCCAGGGCTTCGTCAGCCCCCTCTCCCCGCTTTCTTGCCTCCAGGACCACATCCCCTACCCCAACTCTTACTCTCCGCCGGAGATCGCCGGCAATATCCACAGATCAGCGATCGTGCAGCTCATGCTACGGGACGCCATGGTCCGCCTCCGAATCAGGGGTTACAGCATCCTCGCCCTTGCGATGCGTATCAAGTACGCGGAACTCGCCGGCCTCCAGAACATGACGGTCTTCGCCCTTGACGACTCCGCCATCTTCGCCGGCGGCCACGCCTACGTAACCAACGTCCGGTTCCACGTCGTCCCCAATCGCCTCCTGATGCACGCCGACCTGCTAAGGCTCCCGGCGGGAACTGCCCTCCCGACGTTGGTCCACGGCCAGCACCTGGTGGTCACCACCTCCGGCTCCGCGGGCGCTGCCGCCGTCGGTCCCTCCGGATCGGGCCTCAGAATCAACTACGTGCCGGTCAGGGCCCCCGACGCGGTTTACAACTCCAAGATTGTGGTCCACGGCATCTTCTTGCCGTTCCCGCACCTGTACCTGGCGGATATGGCGGCGGCGCGGTCGGCTGCAGCGCCGCCGGAGGAAGGGATCTTTGAGGCGGCGGCGCCGACGAGGGCAGCCTTCGGCAGGAGGGGGGCCTGCGGCGCTTCGGGTGCCTCCGCCGGGTGCTCGGAGATGGCACCTAGCGTTGCTCCAGCGATCTCAGCGTTTGTGGATCTCGACGACGAGGGACTGTGACTTGCCGACTCCTTATCCTTTTTTTCGCCGATTTCTCACTCCACTCGGTATTTTCGATCCTTTCTGATATGGAAATGTAGAATGGGATTTCGAGTCTCTGGTGCTAATTGCGGTTACAACAGCAAAGTTCTTCGTTCTAGTTGTTTCCGAGTCTCCGTCTCGTCCGCTGTTCTTTCTAAAACATGACATTCTAGTTTGCATTTCTTAAACAAAGAGAAGAAACCAATGGCTTCCATCTACTAAATGAAATAAAAAGAAATCCGTGTCTTCATTGACAAACAAAGGAAACGAAGCAGTTGAGCGGATTTAACATTAAACCTTCGAGGACAGTAGTCTGATTGCCCAAAACCAATTCCGCAACATTTCGGTTCTTCCTTTGCCTCAGCCTCATTGCTTCTGGTCATGTTCTCTCGGATTTGAAATTGTTCATGACAGCTACCGGTAGATAGTGTTTTTTTTGTGGATTCTTATCCTAAGTAACTCACATTCACATATGTGAACTGTTGGGGGAAAACCGTAACCAAGCGCTCCGCCGAGCGGAGGGCCACCGAGCGCCCCGCCGAGCGGAGGGCCACCGAGCACCGCCGAGCAGAGGGCCGCCGAGCGCCCCACCGAGCAAAGAGCGTCCCGTCGAGCAAAGAGCGCCCTGCCGAGCGGAAGCCTACCGTGCGCTCTCGTACTATAAGCACCGCCGTTCTCAGCGATCATTATGACGGATGTTTTGCCCACGCAACAATTAAAGCGCACGGCTCTCCCATACGCCAAGTCTACTCAACGGTTAGTGTGCGCGGCCTCCGCAGACACGCAGCCTACCCAGCAATTAAAGGCGCATGGCCCCTATTGTCTACGGATGCACGGTC
>JAOXJJ010001100.1:19880943-19910625 GCA_025769935.1 Phoenix roebelenii | reverse complement strand
CACCGGACATGGCATAATCCGTCCCTGCACACCCGATGCATATAATATTTTATTTTTAATCAAAAATAAAAATTAGTTTTTACATAAATAAACAATAAAAAATATTTAAGACTTGAATATGTGTTTTTATATTATTTAAAAATATAAATAACAATAAATGTATTGGCAGACTGTTTCTTTTTCCTTTAATTTGGTGGCGTCAAACTTCATACCATGTCAACATAAATATTGTACAATTATTTAATGCATTAAATAACAAAGGAATAAAAGAATTTTAAAAATAATAATAATTTGTGCATCAAGGTCACGTTACTCTACACTAGAAGGCATAATTTTTAACTAGAACATGGATTATTCATATTGTTGATCTTAGAGGGTTTTCTTATCCGTTGTTCGTTTTTTTCTTGGTTGGAGTTTTCTAATTTAAGATATTTTTTTGATTAGATGATATCTTAATTTTTTTTTATTTTGATTTATGTTGATTCTTTTTTTGACTAATTTTTTTCATAGAAATTAAAATTAAAGAGAAGTAATTTGATCGGTATGATCCATGGTTTAATCTGATATGCATCAAAAGTAGCACAAATTTTGAAAAGAATCGGGATTGATTTTGATGATGCAAACAGTTAATTCAAAAATTAATTAATCTATTGCTTTGAGTTTGATTGATTAATATCAGAAAATAAGAAAAAATTCTTCAGCAACTCTCAAGTGAAGATAATTCATCTAAAGCTCCGCGTCAAGAAATTAAACTCCAAAAGGCCTTAAAAATAGTCCTTGGAAGTTTACATACGAGGCAAAAATTTCATCCTGAGTTACCTCAAGAGTCGACCCCAAGCTTGTAACGAGTCGACCCCAAGTTTGCAACATGTCGACTCCGGCATACTGTCCCTGACTGATAGGTCTTTACGAGGCGACTCCAACAGATCGTTAGTCGACCCCAGAACAATCTCAGAAGATAGATAAATAGCCAAAGAATTCATTATATTGACGAGTCGACCCATTACCACTCGAGCTGACTCTAGCTTAGCAAGAGTAGACACTACACAAAAGCAAGTTGACCCAGAATGGCCATAGAAAAAAAAAGAGAGCTAAGAAAATCATCACTTTGGAGAGTTAACCCATAAAATTTACAAACCGACTTCAGTCAAGCTAGAGTTTACCCCAGAAATAGTCGAGTGAACCCCATAACATAAACAGTTGAAAGATAGAGAGTAGGGAAACTTAGTGCACTTAAGAGTCGACCTCAAAAAATGGTGAGTCGGCCTCCTCTGTGCCTAACAACAGTAATGGCTAGTTTTTATGTAAGTCAAAATGGCTTTTTTCATCTCACAATGGCTCCATTAACTTCTAACAACTACGGAAGTGTTCCAACCTTCTCCAAAAAAAGAGTACAAATGCATGGAAATATCAAAAAAAAAAAAGAAGAGCTCAAGCACTGGAAACAAAAAGGAAAGCAAAAAAAGTGAGCTTCAAAGAAGAAATTATTCAAGCACTTTCATTGCAAGCTAAAAGATCACATCCTCGACATCAAAGAGTTGGTGAAGCATTTTTAAGAGATATCAACTCAACCAACAGAGTCTAGCTCTATTTATTATTTTATATTTATAGTCTTGGAGCTATATTTATTGTATCAGCAATTAATTCTTTCTATTCTTTGCTATAACAAGTTTCAAAGATTGGAACTTGGAGAAAGGACCATCCAAACCTGTAATTAGATTGTGAAGGATTTGGTTAATTGCCTGAAAAATCAACGGGGTTGTTTGTGATCCTGAAAAACAATCGGTATAGATTTTGATTGATTTTCGAAAAAATCAACTAGGTTATTTGTGATCCCAAAAAATAATTGGTTGTAGGTTTTAGTTAATTGACCGAAAAAAGTCAAATGGACTTGATTATGAACCCAGAAAACAACTAGGCTATAATCTAGGTTATAGATTATATTAAAATTTTCAAGAAGAAAGTCTTCGAAAGCAGACGTAGGTGCAGGATTAGCACTAAACCACTATAAAACTTTTATGTTTGCATTGATTGATGTATTTGCCTTTCATCTTCAGCTTATTTACTTATCTACTTACTGCTAAAAGTTTATCTTTTTCTATCAAACTTTATTTTCCTACATTGTTATTTAATGTCTTCGAAAAACCAATTCACACCCCCTCTAGGGTTGCATAGCTAGAAAACAAGTAGTATCAGAGCCTGGTACTTAAGCCTCTCATTGACCAAACCATCAACGAGTACAGATCTATGGCAACCCCTATTAGTATTTCTTTTCTTGAAGGCCAGTCCACAAACAGACCTCCTCTATTTAATGGCACCAACTATACTTTTTGGAAAGCTCGCATATGCATTTTTATTCAAGTGCTAGACTATGGCATGTGGAGTGTCAAAGTTAATGAACGTCACAGACCGGCAAAGATCAGTGATGGTGTGTCTCTTCCCAAATTTGAAGGGGAATGGGATGAGTTATATTAAAAGATGGCATAGCTGAATGCTAGGGCCATGAATGTTTTGTACTATTT
Organism: Phoenix roebelenii; assembly: GCA_025769935.1. Taxonomy (NCBI): domain Eukaryota; kingdom Viridiplantae; phylum Streptophyta; class Magnoliopsida; order Arecales; family Arecaceae; genus Phoenix; species Phoenix roebelenii. The sequence goes on along the minus strand of JAOXJJ010001100.1, from coordinate 19,908,103 downwards.
AGAAGATGCAAATGAATTTAATAACATTTTTACTTGTCTTTCTGCAAAAAAAAATCTATGATAGATTGGAAGTAACTCACGAAGGCACTAACCAGGTTAAAGAATCTAAAATCAATATGCTTGTTCATAATTATTAGCTGCTTAAAATAGAATCCAATGAGTTTATTTATAAAATATTTACTCAATTTATAAATATTATAAATGGTCTTAAAAGTCTTGGCAAATCATATTCTAATAGCAAATTGGTGAGAAAGATTCTTAGGTCCTTATCGAGAACGTGGAAGGCCAAAGGCACAGCTATCCAGAAAGTAAAGGACCTCAACACGGTTCCTTTAGAAAAATTCTTGGGCTCACTAATGATTCGTGAGCTTTCCATGAAGCAGAATTTGAAAGAAGAAGAATTAAAGAAAAGAAGGACCATTTCTCTCAAATCAATTGCTCAATAAGAAGAGAAAAGTAAAGAATTTGACGATCAAGAGGATGATGAGAAAATAGCCCTCATTACAAGAAAATTCAAAAGGTTCAAAAGAAAAAGGCAAAGATTAAGAAAAAGGCCTTTGGCTAAGGGAGAGCAAAACAAAGAAAAAAAAAGCAGTTGCTAATATGCTATGAATGTAGAAACCCGGTCACTTTAGAGCAGACTGCCTACTGCTGAAGAAAGCTCAAAAAAAATGGAAGGGGAAAGCAATGGTTTCCACATAGAGGGATAGCGATGAATCAAACTCAGAAGGGGAGACCCAAGAAACAGCAAACTTATGCCTCATGGTTCATAAGGATGATGTAAGTTTTAATGCTTTGAATGATTTTACTTTTGATGAACTTCAGGATGCCTTTTATATTTTATTAGATGAAAGTAAAAAGCTTAGTCAAAAAAATAGGTTATTTAAACTGAGAAATCAAACTCTCTTAAGCGAAAATGAGAACATATCGAAAGAAAAATAAACCTTATTTCAGGAAAATTAGAACTTGAATATAGAAGTAAATAAATTAAAATCATTCGTATATAAATTCACTTTGATGTTTGAAAAATTAAATATGATTTTGGATAGCCAACAAGCTGCATTTGATAAAGCAGGACTTGGATATAACCCTTAGTTAAATTGAAATCTTTTCAAAAAATGTTTGCCAAATCATCAAGCAACCTTTCAAGAAAATCAACACGTTATAACTATGATAGAATTGGCCACAAATACTTTACATGTAATCATAAAGCAAAAAGCTCAAAAGGTGACGTAGCTTTTAAGAAAATTTAGGTTCCAAAAGAAACCATTATAGTTAATCTGCAAGGACTCAAGAGAGCTTGGGTATCTAAAATAAAAGCTTGAATTCTATGATGCAAGTGTATCTAACAATCCATGGAAAAAATAGAAAATGGTACTTGGACAATGGGTGCTATAGACATATGATAGGGGATGAATCTCAATTTATTTTCTTGAAAAAAGGTAGGAGAGGTGGACACCTTTGGCGACCACAACAATGGAAAGATCATTGGAGTTGGTAAAATTTGTATCACTTTCTCTTCATTTACTAAAAATATTCTTTTAGGTGATGGTCTAAAGCATAACCTTTTAAGTATTAGTCAATTATGTGATGAAGGTTTTAAAGTTACAATTGAGTCATCATTATGCTTTGTGGCTAGTCCTAGTGATAATGGCATTAAGTTTACAGGGCATAGGCATGATAATGTTTATATAGTCAATCTTGACCATTTATCCATCAAAAACATACAATGCTTGATTGCTATTAATGCCGAAATCAATGAGACTAGTTGGTTATGGCATCTTAGACTCATGCAAACATGGATCTTTTTTCTAAATTAGCTAGAAAAGATTTAGTTATAGATCTACCAAAACTAAGATTTGAAAAAGATAACATTTGGGATGCATGCTAACTTGGAAAACAGACTAAAATATTTTTAAATCTAAAAATATAGTTTCAACTTCTAAGCCATTAGAAATTTTGTATATAGATTTATTTGGGCCAACAAAAACTTCAAGTCTTGGTGGTAAACATTTTGGCTTGGTTATTATTGATGATTTTTCAAGATTTACTTGGGTGTTAATTCTTGCATATAAAAATGAAGCATTTTCTATATTTACAAAATTATATAAAAAATTTCAACTGAAAAAGACATGAAAGATCTTAAGATAAGAGGTGGTCATGGAACTGAATTTGAAAAACATAATTTTGAAAATTTTTGTAATAAAAATGGAATTGAACATAAATTTTCTGTACTTAGGACATCTCAAAAAAAAAAAGATGGTTGAAAGAAAAAATAAAACTCTTGAAGAAATGGCTAGGATTATATTGTGTAAAAGCTATCTACCAAAATATTTTTGGGCTGAGGCAATCAACATAGCTTGTCACATTTTAAACAGGATTTCTATTGGACCTTTGTTAAGAAAAACACCCTATCATGAACTTAGAAAAATAAAAGGCCTATAATTAGATATTTTCATATTTTTGGGTTTAAATATTTTGTACTTAATAATGAAAAAGATAATCTAAAAAAAATTGATGCCAAATCAGATGAAACAAACTTTCTTGGATACTCTTCATCTAGCAAAGCATAAAGGATATTCAATAAAAGAACTTTAGTGGTAGAAGAGTCTATTCATGTTATTTTTGATGAAACTAATGAACATTCTTTAAGAAAGAAAAAAAATGATGATGATGTAGGTTCATTGAGCAAAGAAATGAAGGACCTCACCTTGAAGGACATATCTACACAAGATGTAATTGACTAAAAGAAAAAGATGATGATGTTGATCAAGAAGAAGAGGAACAACCACAACAGCAATCTCAAGGTAGACATGACTTACCTAGAAAATAGAGATACGTTCATAGTCATCCTAAAGAATTAATTATTAGTGATCCTTTATATAAGGTAAGAACTAGATCATCTATGAAAAATATCTGTAATTATTTAGTATTTATTTTTCAAACTGAACCTAAATCAATAGAAGAAGCCGAACAAGATCATAATTGGTTAAATGCTATGCAAGAAGAGCATAATCAATTTGAAAAAAATAATATATGGAAACTTATAAGTAGACCCAAGGATTATCATGTTACAGAAACTAAATGGGTTTACATAAACAAACTAAATAAAGATGAAAATATAGTAAAAAATAAAGCCAAAGAAGGCATTGATTTTAAAAAAACTTTTGCACTTGTAGTAAGACCAGAAGCCATCAAACTATTACCTGCATTTGCTTGCTACATAATCTTTAAATTATTTTGAATGGATGTCGAAAGTTTCTTTCTGAATGATTTTATTATTGAGAAAGTTTATGTAGAGCAACCATTTGATTTTAAAAATCATAAATTTCTAAAATATGTTTTAAACTAAATAAGGCTTTGTATGGTTTAAAGCAAGCTCTTAGAGCTTAGTATAAAACACTTAGCAAATTTCTTTTAGAAAATAATTTTTTAAGAGAAAATATAGACAAAACTCTATTTATCAAAAAAAAAGATAATGACACCTTAATTGTGCAAATTTATGTAGATGATAGAATTTTTGGTGCTACTAATGAAGTATTATGTCAAGATTTTGCTAAGCTCATGCAAAAAAAATTCGAGATGAGCATGATGGATAAACTTACATTCTTTCTCGGTCTCCGTATCAAGCAAACGAGAGATGGGATCTTCATTAGCCAAAGCAAGTATACAAGAAAAATTATGAAAAAATTTGGCATGGAGAATGCAAAGCATATTGATACCCTTGTAAGCCCCTCTTGTAAATTAGATAAAGGTGAGCATGGTAAAAGCATTGATATAAAAATTTATAGAGGCGTAATAGGATTTTTATTGTATTTAATTGCAAGTAGATCTGATATCATATTTATTATTTCTTATGTGCTAGATGTCGGTCTAATCCTAAAGAATCACATTTAATTACTATTAAAATAATACTTAGATATTTAAATAGAACACAAATCATAGGTATATGGTATTCACAGTAATCATCAATAAACCTAATAAAATATTCAAATGTTGATTTTGCTGGCTGAAAAATTGATAGAAAAAGTATTAGCGAAAGTTGCCAATTTTTAGGAGTTAACTTAATCTCTTGGTTTAGTAAGAAACAAAATTCGATAGGTTTGTCTAGACTAGAAGCTTAATACATTGCAACCATAAGTTGTTGTGCTCAAATCTTATGGATTAAGCAATAACTTTATGATTATGGTATTAAACTTAATAAAATATCCATTAAATATGATAATGCTAGTAACTAAAAATTTCATACAGTACCGAAGAACTAAGCACATCGAGATAAGACATCACTTCATAAGAGATCATATTCAAAACAATAATGTAGTAATTAAATTTGTGTTCTGAAACTTGCTAATATCTTTACGAAGTCAATAAATGAAGAAAAATTTTGTTTGATTAGAAGTGAATTAGGAGTTTGTGATCCTTTCTGTTGAATTTTTTAAAATTCTTATTTATCTTTTTGAATTAATTCAATCCTAATCACTTCCATTGAAAATGTTAAATTTTCTTTCTCTTTGAGCTGACTCTTAATCTAAGAAGTTGATTCTAGATAATGAGGAGCTGACCCCTAGGAGTAAGAGAAAGCTTTTAGTCGACTCAAGAGTTAACTTAAAGCTCTATAGGCTGTTGGGAGCCGACTCGTACCCTATGATGAGTCGACTATGTGCGGCGGTCGATCTCCTAGGTTGACACCTGAAAGCCCTGCTCTCTTAAGTCGAGCAAACCTTTCCCTCTCCCCTCTTCATTCTTCCAAAATCTGCCTTCCATCGGTGATCTACCATGCAAATTTCCTTCATCCTCTCTCTCATTTCACCGCTATCTTCCAAGCTTCTCACCCTTAATCTCTTGATGGCCCTAAGAAAGATACTTTCTCAAAGAAGAAAGAGATCTAAAGTAGAGGACCAAGGAAAGTCTTTGATCGAGCAGTCGTGAGAGGACCACCCTTCTCTTCTCCTCATTACAGCCTCCTCTACAAGGATTCTAAGCACAGTACCCCTCTTCACTCGAAAAGTTGCATCTAGGAGGAACATTGATTTTTGATTTCTAGAAATGAGGGCTTCAGTATATGAGAACTTATCAGAAGCCAAGGATGGAAGTTTTTCTATAGACTTAAGGGACCATCTACTGAGACCTTGCTCTAGAGTTCTACCAAAATCTCAGGTTTGGAATGGGAAGCATTTCATCTATTGTAAGAAATGTCGGCATTGAATTGAATGATCATGTGCTCGGGCAAGTTCTTCAGATGCCTAACGGAGATGCTCTCATGGATAAGGTTGAAGATCAGGAAGCAACCCTACAGTGCATTTTGGAAAGAAAATTAGGGAATAAAAATGCTAAAATCGAAGAAAGCCAACTCAATGTGGAGATGAGGCTACTACATCATATAATTAGCATAATATTTTATCCAAAGCCTGAGAGGTTTGAAATTGTGTTAGAACAAGAGCTGTTCATAATGTTCCACATCATCAAGAAGATCCCCATTAATCTACCTGCTCTGATCATTCAAAAGATGCGTGAAGATGTTTCAAAGATGAAGGCTCCACTGCCCTATAGTTTAATGCTTACTGAAGCATTCAAAAATTTCAATATAAACCTATTGGGTGAGGCAGCTAGTGAGCTTGCATTTTCTGACATTCTGACATCTACAATGAACATTCTCTACATTGCATGGGATTCAACAAGAAAGATGGTCGTTGGGAGAAAACCAAAGGACCAGCCAGAGTTGAGGAAGTGGAAAATAGAGAAGAAGCAACAGTAGAACCAATAAGAAGAGAAGCTCAAAAGTTTTCTATTGCCAAAGAGGACTTTGAAACTACATCAGCTAGCAGATATCAGCATGTTTACATTCGACTACTTGAAGATGGACTGAAAATTATTCCTGATCAAATAACTGCAATCCCTCTGGTAGCTAGGATTCATGTACTGAAAGATAGTTCAAGGGATCCTTAGACTGTAGCTATATTTGATTTGACACAGTTGTTGACAGAGTAAAGTGCAAAACTGATACTGATTCAGAACTTTGTCATTGATCTGAGTAAAAAGGTGGCTTCATTAAACGAAAAGATTGATCATAGCAGAATAGGTCAAGGTTCAAATGAAGACATTGTGCAAAATTTTGAACTTGCTCTGTAAGCTGGAAGACCCAGAGAAAGAATTGCGTCTGGAATCCAACAATTGGGAGAAAAGATTCAAAGCACCTCTACTGTTGTTTCCCCAGGAGTGATGTCTCTTCTTTAGGCCAAAAGGAGTTTAATTGGGCAACTTGAGACCACCTCCTCTATCGTTAGAGCCTCCACATCTGCTAGACCCTCTGCACAACCCAATCAACCTTCATTTTCTAGACCTTTTCAATTCTTTACTATTGCTCGACGTTCTCGTAGAACTAGGAGTCACCGAACTGGTGCATCTTCTAATAGGCTTGCTCATCTTGATGTCTCCTCTTCTTCAGACAAAGAGTAGACATCATAATTATCCTTGATCAATGATTATCATGCATCTTCTTATTCTATCTTTTGTAATTTGTCCCTATCCTTTCTTGTACTTGAACTCTTTATCTCAATGAAATTTATTGTTTTAGTTCAAGTAACATATGTTTGTTGATTTATGTGACATGTGCTTATGATATGCCTTAATATTACAACGAATAAAAATCTATAGTTTAAGTGCTTATTTGATTTTATAATTTGTGTTGATCCATCTGACTATGTGATATGCTGCAATGAATATTTTTGTCTGAATAATTACATAATTCTCATGTTTATCCTGCTTATTCTGTGAACCAGTGTCCTCCTTATTGATAACGACAAAAAGGGGAAGAACGAAAAAGAAAAAGGGAGAGAAAGAAATATGCGAAAGAAAACTGAACAATGATAAAAGTTCAATGATATCATATGAAAGTTCCAAAGAAAAGTTTGAGAAATGTAAAAAAAGTTTGAGAAATGTAAAAAGGGGGGAGTAAAAGAAAGATACCCGAGAAAAGTTTTAGTTCTGAAAGAGAAGAATGATTAGTTTAAAATTTTTGGCAAATAGTGATCTGAAATCCTTCTTTAAATAATCCTGTTATTACATCAAAAAAGGGGACAAATTACTCACTTAAACAACTTGGTGTAATTTCAATCAAGATTTAAGAGTGAATGGTATGAAGCAATACAAAATTATTTTTCATTCTATGAATTTTGTGAACTTAATTTTGGATGTTATTCAAGTTTATTCTTTCTATCTGAATTTTACAAAAACATTCTATTCTAAAAGATGTGATCATTGATTGTATCATTTTCTTTAGAGGAAGATTGTTAACTCTAAAGGGCTGATTTTTATGATGCAAAATAGTTGAGTCAAAGGTTGACTAATCTATTATTTGAAAAATCAACTAGGTTGTTTGTGATCATGGAAAATAATCTGTTGTAGGTTTTAGTTGATTGACTTAGAAAAATCAACTAGGTTTGGTTGTGAACCCAAAAACAACTATATTGTAATCTAGGTTATATATTATAGTGAAATTTCTAAAAAAAAAAGTCTTGAAGAATGGATGTAGGTGCAGGGTTGGTATCGAACTACTATGAATCTCTTATATTTGCATTGCTTGGCTTGTTTGCTTTTCATCTTTAGCTTATTTACTTATCTGCTTACTACTAAAAGTTTATATTTTTTATCAAACTTTATTCTGCTGCATTATTTGTTAAAGTTTTCGAAAAACCCAATTCACCCGCTCTCGGACTGCATAGCTGGGCAACACATATTTTATAATATATTTTAATCAAAAATAAATCTTATGTCAATAATAATAAAAAATGTTCAAAGAAAATTCAAATATTTTATTTTTTTATTATAAAAAATGATGTAAATAATAAATAAAAGGATTAAAATATTGGTCACCATTTTATCATCTAGGGTCGTCGATAGCAAGTCAACATAATTGTTGTACATTAGCAGAAAATGTTCAAAAAAAGACAGCTCACACACTAGGGTTAAATTAGCCTTGCCATTATTTTTTATTAAAAATAAATTTCTATAATAATTAATAAATAAATATTAGAAAATTTCATCCATCCTTCCCTTTTTTTTTCTCCTTTATCTCGTCTCACCGCTCAAGAGGTTATCCATCCAGCTGACGTGGAAAGATATTAATCGCCCGTTAAGATTTTGTTAATAGGATCCTAGAACAATATTTGATCCTCCAGTCTTACGAACAAAGTTTTGTAGGCGGTGCCCGTAACTTCGGAGACATCTGTTTCTGTTATAGGACCGTCCAGCTCCACCCACGAAAATTAACTTTAACTACGATAATTGAACCGGAACCTCCATAGATTTTGAAGGTGTTCTTTCCTTTCGGCAGGATCAGAGCAATCGCGCTCGTTCCTAATGTCCATGACTCCAATATAAGTTCTTCCAACTTCCAAGTGCCGCATTAATAGAAGTCATCTAGTAAATGAAAGTTATATAGCTCATCTGGACATAGTATATTCTGGTTTCCGTAGATTGGCTTTTGAGAGTTTTTGATGGTGGATTTGAACTGAAAGGTAATCTGAGCATTCGAGGCATTGTTTGGAAATGTCATAACATGGGGCCGGTCACAGAGAAACTGTGGAAGGGAACGGTCACAGAGAAATGTTATAAAATGTCATGAAGATCAGCTCGAAAAATTTCTTGGAGGAACCGAATGATGATGGTCAGACAAGTGCCAGTCCTCGATCTAAATAATAAACAATCACAAGACCAATACTTGCTCGGTCAGCAGTGAAGTGTGCGGCATGGTTCAAACAACCAAAGGTTGCATCTGGCTCGAGAAACAAATGATTGGAATAAGTTGGAGAGAGAAGTGGAGGGTAAAACAATTCCACCTTCGTTCGAAATAAATTGGCACCAGACAGTATGGCTAGAATCAACTACAAGTTTGCAGTCATCTAGGGCTATGGCCGCCCTCAGCTTGTTACTCTCTTCCAGTGCCCTCTAATTGGAGTATAGAAGCGATGAACGCAAGCAGGTTGTCACTCCCGTCCAACTAGCATGAATGAGCACGTGAGCATCCCTGCAAGAGATTTGCTATGTAGGACATGCAATATTAAAGAAAAAAAATTCAGATAGTATCATCTAGTTAAACTAAGATACTTAAATTTTCTTAAAATGGTAAAAATTCAGAATACAAATTTCAACAATAATTTAAGCTGATCTTTGTGAAATACATAGCATTTTATTTATTAAAAAAAATGAAAGGATCGCTCTTAATTTCTAGTTCTCTCATTCATAGCCCTTGATCCATTATGTACTATTCATCAATATTTAAAAAGGAACATGAGAAAAATAAAAATAAGCTAAAAGCCCAATAACTCACTTTTATCTCTTGTTTGATCAAGCATAATATGCACAGAATATCAATTCTTAGAATATAATTGTTTTAGTTATAAATAAATAAAAGTAAGCTGAAAAATAAATAAATAAATAATATATTTTTAAAAATATTTAATGTGCCTGTTAAAAAAATAAAACTTCAAATTAATGTATTTAACTATTCACACTCATCTCTAGCCTTTACGACTATGGCTATGATCGACTCATGGTAAGCTCCGAAAAAGACTAGCTCTTAACTACAACATATCGCCAATGGGCATGCACCAGTCATGATCCATTCACTGGAGACCTGGAACGAGACTACCTTTAAAATTATATGAAAAATATGCTTGCAACATTATGTACCAGTGAGCACCCCACTGGCATGATCCAAAAGAAAATTAGTTCTTGATTACAACATGCCACCAATCAGCATGCATCAGTGATCGTCACATTAGAGACTTGAAAGGAGACAAGATCCTAACCTGTATAGTCATGGTCTGGCTAGAGAGAAGATCATCATAATAAATAAAATTAACAAATTTTCAAATGCAACAATAGTGCAATTAATAACCCAATAAATTATTTCATGCTTGATTATATTTTTTTAGAATTTTATATTTGTGTAGAGCATACACAACAGATAATATACTTACGCCGGAATAATATTCAGATTTAAATTTCAATACACAGATCAATATTTGAATGCCGGTGTAGAATTAAGCATTATAAAGATACTCATGCATATGAAAAGATATTAGAGTAGAGATACCTAGATACCTACAGCTCAACTGACAAAACATAAGGAAAACTCTCCAAGCGACAACAAAGCCAAAATGAACCTTCCAATCCAACTATGCCCTAACACTTTCCAAAAATCTAATATCAAAAACATAAACAAAGATATCCATCCATTCAAAAAATTTGACCATAATTCATACATTTTCTTGACCTTCACTAATCCAAATTAATTATGAAAATTAACTAAATGATGAGGTTATAATTTTTACCACAATCCAAGCATTCGAGTGTACAATTCACATTAGATGGCTTCCTGCCCCCATAATTAAGATCATTGAACTATGTAATAAATAAATCACAAGATCGGGAGGGATAAGATCAGCCAGGTAGCAGTACATGACATTCCAAATTTTATCAGATCTAAGTGGTAATCAATAAAATGAAGAATAGAGGTCTGACCTCAGGAGACAATATCATGTTCTAGGCCCTAGATGGCAAGATTTATTAGGACCAGATCTATTATGGCTAGTAGGTGGCCCATTAAGTAGGATCTTGCAGAGACTTATGAAGCAACAAGCAAGATCAAGGATGATTCCGATCTGAGGAGGAATAATATGATTAAGGTTGTTGATCTCTTGATCAATTGATATCAAGTGAAGATCAAGTGGTGGAGGACAACAATCAGGACCATTGATTGCCCGATCAACTGGGCTCGAGTTAAGATCAAGTGGTGGAGGGTGATAGGAAGAGGAGAGAGAGAGGATACGGAAATAGAAAAGAAAGAAGATGAGAAAACAGAGAGGGATATGGTGGTCAGGTCCTTCATCCTAGGACCGATTGTTGCCCAGCGAAGCAACCCAAGAGGGGGATGAATTAGATTGTTCAAAAATTCTACAGATTATGTGCAACAAAAAATTTACTTTCGAATATGTAGGTGATGTGAAAAGACAAGTATAAGTGGTAGATAATGTAAAGAATGAAATACACAATATTAACAATTATAGCAACACAAAAAGAAGGAATTAATAGTGGTTTGCTGACAAACCGGCATCTACATCCACTCTCCACACTTTCTCCTTAGAAATTTCAATCTACTAATAGTCCACAAATAATTGCAAACGTCAGATACCGCTGGCTTAGAACCCTAGCTTAACTCAAGCTACTCACTTATTTTTTGAGCATGAACAAGCCTTATACATTCCATTTCAACATATGGATCAACCTTTTCCCTAGTTTTAATGCACCTAAAATTTGTCAGCCACAAATACAAAGTGAAACAATGAATGTACAAATGAGATCATTTCTTATTTGGATTTGGAAGGAGTGGGGAGTAAAAGGGTGCAGTATCATGAAGGGTGAGAGAGCGACAAGCCCATGTGTTATAAAATGTAGCCGCTTGAAGCTCTTCGATACGGGATAGGTAGGGGAAGGTTTGAATACTGTGTATATGATTTTAGCTTAGGTTACCCATATTGTCTTACCAAAACATTTCTTTACACTGGTGGCATCGCTTGTGGTATAAGGTTTGAACATCACCTTACCAAAATATTACCTTGCACTAGTGGCAGGGTAATCAGGGATCAGGTTTGGTCTTTAGAATGTGGCTGCCTAATCAGGACGATCATATGTAATCAACATGTGATCACATAGGATAACTTAAATTTATCATAAATTCCAATTGAGTGCATGCTCTGGTTGGGAAAATACCCTTATCTGTAGTATCCTGATTTTTTTCCTTTTCAAGTCCTCCTTCAAAAGGTTGATCAAGTACTTCTAAATTTACTAAATTATCAGCAAATAAAGAGATCAATCTACTTCAACTCAAAAGACCAAGAAGCATCAAATAGAGAAGAAAAATAAGAGTTTTTCCACTGAGTAAAACATCTCGACTCTTTCAATTCATCCAATTTCAAATATTAATAAAAAAAAAAATATGTTTCCGTGATTTTCTGATACTATGAAATTCATTCTTAGCCTGCACATTAAGTAAATTCTTCTTAATAGTCCAAAGTTTGCAACCAGTTTACACCCATGAACACGTCTAGGTTCCAAAGTTACTTAAATAACCAGCAATACATAATTACATACGTCATAACATAACCTACTTAGTAACACAACATGAATTCCCATATACATTTATTATGTAACCCCAAGTACACTCATCCTTGGCCTGGCCTTAGTAATTTTAATTTAAAACTGTATAAGCCTTATAAACACAAAAGCCAAAGGAGAGACTAAACCAATCACAGTACAACAACAACGAAAATCAGACTCGGGCACAACGACGATGCACACAGTCCACCGCAAGAACAGGATTCAAATGCAGAACGTAGTCATACCATGTTGAGGATTACAGCCGTCACGGCTGCTCACATTTTGTAGTAATCTAAGACACCGTAGACTGATTGGAGAATAGTGAGTCCAAGGAGCAGAACAGCTGCCCCTAATGAAATGATCGCCCATGGATTACTGAAATAGTCACGCGCAGCTCTGGCGCGCCACCTGTGGTATCTCGACTGGCAATAAGCATTCAAATTGCTGTACACATGCTTGAGGTAGTTGGTTGTGGCATTATAAGTAACGCCAGTGCCTAGTTTGTTGAAGAGAGACGCAATGTCCTCGTCGGCACCGAGAAACCGGTGAATGATCCCTTCCTGGTGGAGCAACTCCACATCTCTTGGGGCGTTGATGATGCAATCCAAGAAACAGATATAAGAAGTGACGTCCAACCCGACTCTAGGGCAACATTGCTCAAGAGCAACGAGGTTTGCAAAAAACGAGTTTGTTTCATCAGAAATCTGAATGGCCGGGATTTCCAACACCCCCTTATATTTACAGAATGAAATGTCTAGAAAGCTATCTGCTTTCTTCACCTTGATCTGTACTCCTGCCTCTGCAAGTTCAGTTGTGGTGGGGACAGTCGGTGGGGGTCTTTTGTTTTCATCAGTGCAACGCTGGAGTCCACTCAAGATCCATTTGTGGACCAAGTGGAGGAAATGATGCACCTGGAAGCGTTGACCCCTTAGCTTTGTATCTGGAATGTTCGAATATTGTGGTAGAAGATACTTGAACCAGAAGATGGCAGCTTCTTGAAGTCGGGAGCTATTCCACCCTGGCATCACCAGCGTATCGAGGAGATGCTCGACAACGAAATTTGGAAGTTGATTTTCGAGCAGCAGCAAGTCTTGGCGGACGAGGCCTGAAAACCACATGTTATCTACTAGCAGCGATTTGAGCTCCTCCGCTTGCAGATCATTGCCATCATAAGTTCTTTCATCCGGTTTTTCTGGCATACAAACGGCCCAGTAAGTAATAAATATTTGAACGAGGAAACATCCATCAAGCAGCAGCAGTGCCACAAATTGATCGCTATCCAAGTCGATCACCTCCGAGTAGCAGTCCCGGGCCTGCTTCTCCAAATCCTTCATCTTTCTTAGGCCCTCGTTGCTGCTCCCATCCGGAACTTTGGAGAGGTAGTGGTGCAGTAGGCGCCACTTGAGTCCCTCCATGGCCTTCAACTCCTTCTTGTCACGATGGTAAGGGCCGATGGAGACCAGTTTTGGCTCGTAGGCACCCCGATTGCCACAACGCATGTCCGGAGGAACTCTAAAGATGGTTGGCTCGGCCGGGGGTTTTCCGCGCATGGACATGTCAGCTGTATATTTGATAGATTCCAACCATGTTGTATTTATGTCCGAGGGGACATTTTGGTCGGCTTCTATCCGTAGTCTTCTTCCGTCCATTTTTCGTTTTTTTTCTATCTCCTCTCGCCACTCAAGGGCCTGGGAACTCTCGGGGGCGGAGGGAGGAATGCGGTGGGCGAGCAGGGAGACCTAGAATCCTTTTAAGTAGGCGAATCCTTAAGTCTGCGTATTAAACTTGATGCCAATTAGTCATCATAACTATAGTTCGAAATAAATATGAGTAAGGTTTTGTGGATAGGATCTTAGACCAATATTTAATCCTCCAATCTCACGAATATAGTTTTGTAGGCTGTGCCTGTAACTTTAGAGAGATCTGTTTCTCTCATGCATGGGACCATCGTCTCCACCCACTACAATTGACTTTAACTACATAATTGAGTGGTCCCCTCTATAGATTTTCAAGGTGTTCTTTCCTTTCGGCAAGATCAGAACAGCCGTTCGTTCTTAATGTCCACGACTCCCATAAGTTGTACAAGAATGCCAATGTCCAAGTGCTACATTAACACTAGAAGTCCTATGGTAAATGAAAGTTATATAGCTCATCTGGACATAGTGTATTGTGGTTTGTGTTGATTGGTTTTTGAGAGTTTTTGATGGTGGAGTTCAATTGAAAGGCAATCTGAGCTTTCGAGGCATAGTTTGGAAATGATAACATGGGGTCAGTCACAGATAATCTGTGGAAGGGAATGGCCTCAAGTTGGTCGTCGCAATTGACTGTCCGCCTGGTTGGGCAGCCTTGCAGGAATTATTTTGTAGGAAAACAATGCTATGCTATGGGCAGCTGATGACTACGTGCCCCCAGTAGCTAGTAAGCAAACGGGTGAACCTAAACCAAGACTTAAGTGCTTTATTTTTATTTAATTTTAATTAAATGTTAAAATAAATATATAATAAAAGGAAGGGAAGATTGGCTAACTTTTAATTATTATCAAGTCCTAACTTGATACCCAAGGAGATCTTACTTCCTCCACGTATTCTCAAAAAGACTTTGATACCCAAAGAAGGGTAGGTGTAACGGGAAAGCATATGCTCCATCTCTTTTCAGCTAGAAAACCTCACGGTGAGAACTTCCAAAAGTAAAGAAAGGTATTATAGGAAGAAGAAGACTCTACTCGACGGAAAAGCATATGCTCCATCTCTTTCCAGCTAGAAAACCTCAGAGTGAGAACTTCCCGAAGTAAAGAAAGGTATTGTAGGAGGAAGAAGACTCTACTCGTCGTGGCTTGATGAAGCCACATTGACTTCCTTTTATAATAATCTCAAATCCAATTTAGAGATCAACCTAATCCACAACTTGATGATTGAGTACTCGGACGCCGAGTCTTTGTGTCAGAGCGCGGACACTGTAATACCCGGCCTAAGATTGATCAAGGCCTAGTCCATCAAACCAACTTGGATTGCGCTCTTTGGATTCGGACCAACATTTTAGCCCAGCACCCAACTACATACCCACATTGACGATGGGGTCAGGACGAGGTGTCATGACCAGATCAGCTCGGAAAGTTTCCTGGAGGAACCGAATGATGGTCAGACAAGTACCAGTCCTGGATCAAAATAATAAACAATCACAAGATCAATACTTGCTCGATCAGCAGTGAAGCATGCGCAGCATGGTTCAAACAACCAAAGGATGCATCTGGCTCGAGAAACAAATGATTGGGAATAAGTTGGAGAGAGAAGTGGGGGGTAAAACTATTCCACCTTAGTTCGAAAAAAATTGGCACCAGACAGTATGGCTAGAATCAACTACAAGTTTGCACCGTGACATGTGGAAAACATGAGAGAGCGTCGTTCACCAAGAACCGCAAGCACGTAACATGAGCCGGTATACGTTCCAGGTGACATGCATGTCTGGTCTGCAACAACCATTTTGAAGCAAATCATCGAACATAGTTAGTAGTCTTTAGCGACTTTTGCCGGATACAAAATTCATCACTGCTAGCCAGTTGGGCTGCTAAAGCGCGTTCCGAGAATTTGCCGAACAGTAGGCTTGCAGTCATCTGGGGCTATGGCCTCCCTCAGCTTGTTACTCTTCCAGTGACCCTCTAACTGGAGTATAGAAGCAAGGAACGCAAGCAGGTTGTCACTCTCGTCCAACTAGCATGAATGAGCACGTGAGCATCCCTGCAAGAGATTTGATAGGTAGGGCATGCAAGATTTAAGAAAAAAAATTCAGATAGTATCATCCAGCTAAACCAAGATACTTCAAATTTCTTAAAATGATAAAAATTCAGAATACAGATTCCAACAAAAATTTTTGTGAAATACATAGCATTTTATTTATAAAAAAATGAGGATCGCTCTCAAGTCCTGGTTCTCTCGTTCATAGCCCTTGATCCCATATGTACTATTCATCAATGTTTGAAAAGGAACATGAGAAAAATAAAAATAAGCTAAAAGCCCAATAACTCACTTTTATCTCTAGTTTGATCAAGCATAATATGCACAGAATATCAATTCTTAGAATATAATTGGTTCAATTAAATAAATGAAAGTAAACTGAAAAATAAATAAATAAATAATATATTTTTAAAAATATTTAATGCATCTCTTAAAAAAATAAAACTTTAAATTAATGTATTTAACTATTCACACTCATCTCTAGCCTTTACGACTGTGGCTATGATCAACTCATGGTAAGCTCCGAAAAAGACTAGCTCTTGGCTACAGCATATGCCAATGGGCATGCACCAGTCATGATCAATTCATTGGAGACTTGGAACGAGACTAGCTCTAAAATTATATGAAAAGTATGTTTACAACAGTATCTACCAGTGAGCACCCCACTGGCATGGTTCAAAAGAAAACTAGTTCTTGATTACAACATGCCACCAATCGGCAAGCATCAACGATCGTCACATTGGAGGCTTGAAAGGAGACAAGATCCTAACTGTATAGTCATAGTTAGGCTAGAGAGAAGATCATCATAATAAATAAAATTGACAAATGTTCCAATGTAACAATAGTGCAATTAATAACCCAATAAATTATTTCATGCTTGATTATATTTTTTTAGGATTTTATATTTGTGCAAAGCATACACAACGAATAATATACTTATGCCTGAACAATATTCAGATTAAATTTCAATACTCGGATCAATATTTGAATGATGGTGTAGAATTAAGCATTACAAAGAAATTCATGCATATGAAAAGATATTAGAGTAGAGATACTTACAGCTCAACTGATAAAGCACAAGAAAAAATCTCCAAACGACAATAAAGCCAAAATGAACCTTCCAATCCAACTATGCCCTAACACTTTCCAAAAAGCTAATATCAATAACATAAACAAAGATATCCATCCATCCAAAAAATTTGAACATAATTCATACATTTTCCTGACCTTCACTAATCCAAATTAATTATTAAAATGAACTAAATGAGGAGATTATAATTTTTACCACAATCCAAGCATCCGAGTGTACAATTCACACTAGATGGCTTCGTGCCCAAATGATTAAGATCATTAAACTAAGGGATAAATAAATCACAAGACGGGGAGGGATAAGATCAGCCAGGTGGCAGTGCATGTCATTCTAAATTTTATCAGATCTATGTGGCAATCAATAAAATCAAGAATAGGGGTTTGAGCTAAGGAAACAATATCATGTTCTAGGCCGTAGATGGCTTGATTTATTGAGACCATATCTATTATGGCTAGTAGGTGGCCCATTAAGCATGATCTTGCAGAGACTTATGAAGCAACAAGCATGATTAAGGATGATTCCGATCCGAGGAGGAATAACATGATTAAGGTTGTTGATCTCTTGATCAATTGATATCAAGTGAAGATCAAGTGGTGGAGGGCAATGATCGAGGCCATTGATCGCCCGATCAACTAGGCTCGTCTTAAGATCAAGTGGCGGAGGGTAATAGGAAGAGGAGGGAGAGAGGATATGAAAATGGGGAGAGAGAGAGAGAAGATGAGAAAACATAGAGGGATATGGTGGTCAGGTCCTTCATCCTAGGATTGACTGTTGCCCAGCGAAGCAACCCAAGAGGAGGATTAATTAGATTTTTCAAAAATTCTACAGATTATGTGCAGCAAAAAATTAACTTTCGAATGTGTAGGTGATGTGAAAAGACAAGTATAAGTGTTAAATAATGTAAAGAATGAAATACACAAGATTAATAATTATGGCATCACAAATAGAAGGAATTAATAGTGGTTTGTTGACAAACCCAGCACCTACATTTACTCTCCAAGCTTTCTCAGAAATTTCAATCTACTAATCGTCCACAAATAATTGCAAATGTCAAATACCATTGGCTAAGAACCTTAGCTTAACTCAAGCTACTCACTCATTTTTTGAGCATGAACAAGCCTTATACATTCCATTTCAACGTATGGATTAACCTTTTCCCTAGTTTTAATACACCTAAAATTTGTCAGCCACAAATACAAAGTGAAACAATGAATGTGCAAATGATTACAATATATAAATGCTCCTTAAAGAGTAGAAATAAAATAAAAAAAATGAAAAAAAGTGGATCCGGATGGATTTTCTCTGGTCTTCTTTAGGAGGTATTGGCATATTATCAGGCAAGAGTCGATGATAGCTATCCAACAGCTCTTTCTGTCTACGATGATGCTTGATGGATGGAAGAGGATCTTTATCACCTTGATTTTGAAGAGGCAGGATCCAGTGGAGCCGAGTCATTTTTGGCTAATCAGCTTATGTACCACCCTGCACAAGGCCGTGGCAAAGATTCTAGTCTAGAGGGTGAAGGGTATCTTCTCTAGACTGATTTGTCTTGAGCAGGAGGCCTTAGTGAGTGGTCAGACCATATCCGACAATGTGCTTGTTGCTCACGAGTTCATGTGTGACCTCCAGAGGGTGTCGAGGGGCTGGAGTCTGATGGGTGTTAAGCTTGAAATGGAGAGAGCCTACGACAGAATAAGATGGGACTTTGTGACACACTCCTTGGAGATCTTTGGTTTTCACCCGCTATGGATCTGGTGGATTTAGAGGTGTATTCTGGCCCCATTCTTTGCTATATTGGTGAACGGCTCTTCCTTACAGTTTTTCGAGTCTTCGGTCAGGTTGAGGCAGGGCTGCCCTTTGTCACCACTTTTGTTCATCATTTACACTAACTACTTGTCTAGAGCGCTCTGGCAGGTCTCAACGATATAGGAGAAGGAAGCCTACAAGTTGGCATCGGACTCGTCTCGGATCTTGCACCTGCTTTTTGCTGATGACTGTTTGTTGCTGGCTCGGGCGATGAGACGGTCGGCTCAGGCAATCTAGAGGATTTTGGGGTAGTATTGTGGGTGCCCGAACAATAAGTCAATTTGGCAAAGTCAACCATTTGTTTCAGCCCGAAGATCCATCCAGGCATAGAGGCGTCTATCACTGACATCCTGGAGATTGGGGAGTAAGAAGGTACCTTGAGATATCTCGAAGTCTTGATTATAGGCCAGCGTCTCTGCAGGGCGGACTGTACTCCTATGGAGCTAGGCATCAGATGCAGATTGGAGAGTTGGCAGGTAGGTACCCTGTCTATGATGGGTAGAGTCACATTGGTATAGTTAGTCCTGAGTTCGTTACCTATTTATCCGTTATCCCACACTATGGTGCCTCTCTCAGCATTACAGTGCACGGAGTGACTATTCAAGAGTTTTCTTTGGGGGCGGCATGAGGGCAGAAGTGGCATTCATCTGTTGATGTGGGATACCATCTGTCAGCCGACCAATAGTGGGGGGCTGGGGGTCCACTCTTTGATCAAGGGACGGAAGATCCTCGTAACTAGGCTAGCATCCATGTTTCTTCTAGAGATGAAGAGTCTCTGGGGCGCTCTAATGAGGGTCAAGTATAGAGATTTAGCTGACCTGACTATTTTCTGCACTAGTCGTCGCAGTTTCTTTATTTGGAGAGAGATTTGAGCCCGCGCTCCAGCGATCCTCCCAGAGATCAGATGGAAGATTGGAGATGGATGGGCCATCGACATTTTAGAGGACAGCTGGCTCTTTGAGGTGCCACTGCATGGCTGGCCTATCCTGATCGACCCTGGTCAGTTGGAGGGGTGTAGAGTTTGTGATCTAATTACTCTAAGTGGGCGGACATGGAACAAGGACCCTGTCCGACAAGATTTTGGGGAGCAACTGGCTGAATGGGTCTATCTTTGCTGCTTCTTGTTGTGGAGGTTGCAGATAGGAAGGTCTGAAGCGTGACTGAGAGGTCAGAGGTGAAAGCCTAAGATTTAATCTTGGTGGTCAGGAGGACTACGGCATTGAAGATCGATGGGGACTGGATCTGGAAGCTTCACATCCACACACGAGTTGTCTTGTTTGTCTAGAAGGTGACATGGGGGTGACTGCCTACTAGAAGCATGCTGGCTCGGTGAGAGGTGAATATTTTACCAGAATGCGTGATCTACTCGAAAGAGGAAAAGTTTATTTTTCATGTCTTCATCAGATGCCCTTGAGCCACTTAGATCTAGGGGTGCACCTCGAGCCCCCCGGCCCTCAACAAGGGTGGATGTCGACCGAGAACTTTCTATGCTTCCTCGAGATCTCCTTACGGAGGCCCGACCTTGAGGAGTACGGGATCTAAGCTGCCTATCTGGCCTATCGTTATTGGCTTGATAGGAATGTCCGGATCTTTGAAGACAGTAGAGTGCATCTGAGGATGGTGGCGAACAGAGCTTTTCTTCATGCAGTAGAGGTCATTCACATCACTACGCCGTCATCTCTTGGGGCGGCCAGAGAATCTAAGGCTCTCCTTCTGCCCCTGCAGCGCCCAAGACCGTGCTAGTCTCTTGGGAGCCCCACCTCTTGGCTTTCTTAAGGTGAACTTCGATGGTAGTGTTGGCAAGGAAAAAAACATTGGTGATGTGTGATTCGTCATCAGAGACCATGATACCAAACTGATAGCAGCTGGGAGCCGGCATATCTTCGACGCATCTGTAGCCAATACCAAGCTCAGAGCTGCATGGAAGGATATCACTTATGCGAGGCGTGTGCTGGGTACGGACCGTATCCTCCTTGATTGAGATTCGGCTATGGTGATCGAGTAGATCTAGGGTCGGGGATGCGGCGCTGGTGCTAGGCCGCTGCTCCATGACATTCACAGATTCTTGGATGAGTGTGGTCTCTATCGAGCCACACATGTCTATAAGGAGGCGAATAACGTCGCTGACTAGATGACCTCTTTCGTGGCTCACCATTCTGGAGGCTTCACCTGGGAAGACCATGTGTTTGTGCCTTATCCTCTATATCATCTTCTCTTTTTTGATTTTGTTGGTTGTATCCACACCTGTCGTGTGTGAGCCGCCGTTGTACCAAAAAAAAGAGTAAAAATAAAATCGATAATGACCTTTTTGATTTGCTAGAAGAAGTTCTCTTCAATGTGCACTTTAGGTAGAGATCTTCAATCAATGCTCTTGAAGTAGTAGTTGTGCTTGTATTGAATGCTTTTCAATGAATGGGGCTCTTTTACTTTCAATGTACTCAATTTTTTAATACTTGTTCTTGTTTCTTTTGCTTTTGTAAGTTCTTTTATGAAGAAGAGATGCTGGAGAGTGGATTCTAGTCGTTGAAGACCATTGGAGAGTGGTTAGAATGCATTTAATACTATTTTTTTCATGCTGAAAAACTAATCGTCATAGGTCTAATAGAATAAAAGGGTCAATTCCTGAAGGAACTAGAAAATGCATGCTTCTATCTCTTGCCTATGGTACATCAGGGGTCGACTCCTAACTTGAGGCTTGACCCTAGGGTCGACTTCTACCCTGTGCCAAATGTCATTCGACTCCTAAGTACTAGAGTCGACCTAGGGGTCGACTCCTAAGCCACTAAGGCCAACTTCTGGTGCCCAGAAAGTTGTAATCTCTTTGTTTTGAATAGTGGGCATCCAGGGATTGACTCCTAGCAAGCTGGAGCCAACTCTTACGCTGCACAAGTCGATGAACGAATTCTAATTTGTCTCCAACTTTGAGAATTTGATCTTTCGGGCTTTTCCATACTTCTCCAAGTGTTCAAACTTCTAAGGCTTCCTTAAAAAATAATTTAATTATGAGGAAAGTAGAAACTTGAAGAAAATACATTACTTGTGGGTCGCACTTCGTCCTAATAAAAGTAGGAGTCCATGTCATGTTATAGTGTGTACTGCTTGATCCCCTTGTTATCAATGTTCCCGTAGTGTGTCTCATTGGTTTTTCTCTCGCAGACAGCCTATGGTCATGCTCCAATTTCTCGGCTATTTTCACTGTAAAAGAAAGGTAAAAAATACATTAAAATTCAAACTCAGGCGCCCTAACTTTATCAAGATCACAAGGACCCCATCTAAGAGCAAACATTACATATACCCAACTATGTAGGGCATGAACAACTGATCAGCCAACGGTATTAGTTTCAGATCAAGGTATTTTAGCCTGATCAAACTGAGAAGGTGAAAAATTGGACCAAATCTGACGTAAAGATCTGTCTATGACCTGAGACATGCAACACGAAAATGCTAAATGCATCTATGTATACCTTGATTGTGTGCAGACTTAAGGCTTTGTTGAGGTCTAGCCTTCTAGGATGAGGAATGTGCCATTGCTATCTCCCTCCAACAAGCTCCCCATTATGCAAATCCACCTCCATTCTAGCATCAGAGTAGCAGTCTGTGTACTTCGACTTCCTTGTCAAGAAGGCGCTGCATCCGACTGGGTGCAGGTTGGTAACCACCACCTTGAGCACACCAGGATAATGGAGGTACCTTGAATCCAGTGCGAGTTGTTCATGTTGATGAAACCAAGAATGCCTGTACAAAGGAAGGACAAAGATGAGCAGAAATAAAAGGAGATGCATCAGTTCCTACCATAAAAGAGGTTGGGAAGACTCTAAATAATACTTGCATCACTGTCGTGTATATCATCGTAATGCATGTAGCCGTTGCTAGCGATGGATACCACCTGTTGCTGAAAATTGGACCCGGGGGCGACCATTGGGCTGAGAGAAAGGAGCTCCGGCAAGAATCAGTGGGTGGCAGTCTGTCGGCAGGCGGCGTTCTCCATGGGGGGCCTGCAAAAAGCCGGTGGCCGGACTTTCCGGCGCCGGCCCTCCGATGCTTAAGTTGGAGGGGGGCAGATGTATACCAGGAGGAGAAATGTGGAGAAATCAATGGCCAAAGTTTCAGAGTCCAGCCCCCACTAAGATGGAGGGGTTCCCTTTTTATAGAGGGGTACTGGATTACCTATGATGTGACAGAGCGGAGTTACCGTATGATTGAGCATGTCATATGAATTAATGCCTTGCCGTAGGAGATCATTGTTGGAGCCAACGAGTTGTCGCGGCTAATCAAACGCAGCCGAGCAGAGTTGCCATGGAGGGCTGGAGATCCCTATATAACAGGAGCCACGCGCATTAATTGTTGAGTAAGCCGGAGGTCTGCAGGGGCCATGCGTATTAATTGTTGAGTAAGCCGGAGGTCTGCAGGGGCCGTGCGCATTAATTGTTGGTGGCGGTGGTAGGGCATAGTCCCCGATTGATATGTCGTGGCGTGACCGGCAAGTAAAACATGGTGCGGTGAGGCTGCTGCAGGGCATGTCCGCAGCATGTGAACGAAGAGGTCGGCCTTCTGAGGTCAGCTCGGCCTTCTGTGATTAGCCTTCTGTGCTCGGCCTTCTGAGCTCGGCAGCCTGCATGAGCTCGGCAGCCTTCGGAGCTCGACAGCCTGCAAGAGCTCGGCCTTCTGTGATTAGCCTTTTGTGCTCGACCTTCTGAGCTCGATCTTCTAGCCTCGGCCTTCTGAGCTCGGCAGCCTGCATGAGCTCGGCAGTCTTCGAAGCTCGGCAGCTGCATGAGCTCGGCCTGGATGAGCTCGGCAGCCTTCTGTGCTCGGCATTCTGAGCTCGGCAGCCTGCATGAGCTCGGCCTGCATGAGCTTGACAGTCTTCTGAGTTCGGCAGCCTGCATGAGTGCGGTAGTCTTTTGAGCTCGGCAGCCTGCATGAGCTCGGCCTATATGAGCTCGATAGCCTTCTGAGCTCGTCGGCCTGCATGAGCTCGGCAGCCTTCTGTGCTCGGCCTTCGGAGCTCGGCAGTCTTCTGAGCTCGGCAGCCTGCATGAGCTCGACATGGATGAGCTCGGCAGCCTTCTGAGCTCGCAGCCTGCATGAGCTTGGCAGCCTTCTGAGCTCGGCAGCCTGTATGAGCTCGGCCTTTCTGTCGGATTTGGATGCTTTAATTGTACTTGTGGATTGGTCCATTTTTTCCCCCAACACTAGCCCCGACTTTCGAGTTCGAGCTGCTTTTTGGCTCGGGTGAAGGAAGTAGTACAATCGTCGATCATCCTGTAATATAGCCAAATATCTATAGAGATATACGTGCTAAGTAGGGTGTACCTCTCATGCAGTTGGAGTTAAGTGCTTCAAGTCGACTCAACGGCCTTCTTTGGGTTGTGGTCGACTTAGCAGGGTGCCCCCACTCAAATCGGGGTGTGTTGTCGTAGAAGGTGTCGAATATCGTCGAAATGGCGTCGAAGTGACATTGAATGTCATCGAAATATCATCGAATATCGTCGAAGTGGCGTTGAATGTCATCGAATATCATCGAAAGTCATCGAAGTGGTGTTGAATGTCGTCGAATGTCATCGAAGTAGCGTCGAATGTCGTTGAAATGGCGTCGAAGTGGCATTGAATGCCGTCGAAATGTCATCAAAATGGCATCGAAAGTCGTCGAATATCGTCGAAAGTCATCGAAATGACGTTGAATGTCGTCGAAATATCATCGAATGTCGTCGAAGTGGCATCGAATGTCGTCGAAATGGTGTTGAAATGGCGTCGAAGTATCGTCGAGCACTTAGATGAGCATAATGGAAGAGCTCGATCACTTTGATGAGCTGGAGAGCGGAAGAGCTCGAGCACTTAGATGAGCTCGAGTACGGAAGGGCTCGGACACTTAGATGAGCTCGAGTACGGAAGGGCTCGAGCACTTAGATGAGCTCGAGTACGGAAGGGCTCGAGCACTTAGATGAGCACGAATACGGAAGAGCTCAGCTCGAAGGTAAGCATCAGCTCGAGAACATAGACGAGGGAGGGCGATGTTGGAGATGGAGGTACCTTTTGGAGATATTTTAACAGCTCCCAAGCTTCGAGGTCCCTCAGGACTTGGCTCCGCACCGTCTGGGAGTCGTTGGAGGCCGCTAAGCGGTACGCGTTGAGCTCTGGGCCGCACCGCTTTCCCTCGAGGTCGGGGAGCTATGATTATGCAGGATCCATGGCTACCCAAGAGTTTTTTTTTTGAGACAGGCTGGACCCGATCTCATAATTGCCTTGGTTGGCCAAGAGTTGCATTGTAGGCCGAGCTGACCCGGACCATGAGAAGGTTTAACTTCATAGTATTTTATTGGGATGGAATCTCTTGTGAATCTAGCTAGAGGAGTGCTCATCCTTTGGAAGGCATTACAAAAAAAGGTGTCAGCCGAGCTTCCATTATGTACTAAAATACTTTTTAAAGCCTTGCAATGATGAAGGAAATAGCTACAGCGTCGTCATAAAGAGGGCTCAACACCCTTTTGGTCTTCATCGGAAAAGGAAACAACTTTCGCAATGCACAGATGCTTTGAGGAAGCTCTTTCTTCCAAGCTCGATGCTTCAGGTGTCCCTACTCGCCCACCTTCTGATGATATTGATGATGCCCGCGAGAGGTCAGTTGTTGTTTCGCTCATCATGTGGCACTGGATTTTGTTCCTCAGGCTCTCTTCTGTAGGCATGATCACGGACAAAACAACTCAACCGATCTCGGCGGACAAGTGTCTCGATCTCATCACGGAGCTCATAGCAATCCTCCGTATCATGGCTGCGATCTCGGTGGAAGTGGCAGTACTTTTTCGAGTGCTTCCGCGACTCTGTCGGTCGCATCCTCAATGGAGGTCAGAGGTAGCCCTGACCCTCAATCTCCATGAGGATCTCTGCTCGGGTGGATGTGAGGGAAGTGTATATCTGAAACTTTTGGAGGGGAGATCTCGAGTGAGTTAGTCTCTTGGACCAAGGAGGCTCTTTCTCATGCCAGGGGGATCTGTTGTTTGGTTGGGAGCGCTCCTCGTGGCGCATCTTCTGCATCTTGGAAGGTCGTTCGGCTGCCTTCCGACGAGAGGCCATGGCTTCCTCAGCCTTGGCGTACTTGCGAGCTCGGACCAACATTTCAACAAAGTCGGCGGGAAAGCTCTTCTCGATGGAGAAGAGAAATTTGTAGGACCGAGCTCCAGTCTTCAATGCCGACATGGCGATTGACTAGTCGAGATCGCGAACCTCCCATGTGGCTGAGGTGAAGCAACTGATGTAGTCTTTTAAGGATTCTCCCTTCTTCTGCTTGATGGCGAAGAGGGAGTCTAAGGTCCGGCGTTGACGCCGGCTAGCGGCAAAATGGATGACGAGCTGTCTGCCCAACTGTTCAAAGGAGAGAATCGAGCTGGGCTTTAGCCTGGAAAACCAAAGATGAGCTGCCTTGCGGAGAGTCGCTGGAAAGGTTTTGCAGAGTAGAGCGTTTGTGGCTCCTTGGAGTGTCATAAGGGTCTTGTAGCTCTCCAAATGATCCAAAGGATCGAATGAGCCATCATACGACTCAATCTGTGGCATCTTGAACCTCTGGGGGATTGACTCATCTATGATCCATTGAGGGAATGGAGACTCTGTTGTAATTCAAGGTTGGTATCTCACTTCGGGCCTCGGTTTTGAAGCATCTGTATCTACCGCTCCAAGTCCTCGACTTTTCTGTCGAGCTCGAGTGGAGCTCCTGTTGCAACTTGGCATGGGGCAGACCTTGCCTCAGATGGGTGCTCCCGTACTCGAGGCTTCAGGCTTCGGCGTAAACTCTCAGGATAATGGATGCGCGACAAGCCCTCCCGGCTTGGGGGTCGAGCTCGGTGGAAACTTCGGTGGTGGCGACGCTCTACAGAAAAATGGCATCGCAAGCGGCATCTCAAGGATTCATGCTCGTGAGGAGGAAGTAGAGGTGGATCTTCTACTTGCTGTAGGCCTTGGACGGTCGTAGTGAGTGCTTGGACTTGTTGAACAAGCAGGTTGAACTGCTCTGGTTGAACTGCTCTGGTTGAACTTGGAGGACTGGATCCGCCGGAGGTCTTGGTGGTGAGTTTTGAACATAGTACCCAGGGCTTGGTGGCAGACGCCGGGAGACATTGGAGGCTCCTTTGTTTCTCAACTTCATGGCCACAACTCGGGCCCTTCCTCTAGCGCCAACTATTGCTGGAAATTGGACCCGGGGGCGACTGGTCTGCTGAGAAGGAGGAGCTCCGATGAGAACTGGCGGGCGGCGATCCGTCGGCAGGCGGCATCCTCCGTGGGACCTGCAAAAAGCCTGTGGTCGGGGTTTCCGGCGCCGGCCCTCCGATGCCTAAGTCAGAGGGGGCAAGTGTATAGGCGGAGAGATAATGTGGAGAAA
>JAOXJJ010001100.1:19869039-19880843 GCA_025769935.1 Phoenix roebelenii | reverse complement strand
CGGGGTTTCCGGCGCCGGCCCTCCGATGCCTAAGTCAGAGGGGGCAAGTGTATAGGCGGAGAGATAATGTGGAGAAATCGATGGCCAAAGTTTCAGAGTCCAACCTTCACTAAGATTGAGGGGTTCCCTTTTTATAGAGGGGTACTGGATTACCTATGATGTGACAGAGCGAAGTTACCGTATGATTGAGCATGTCGTATGAATTAATGCCTTACCATAGGAGATCATTGTTGGAGCCAACGAGTTGTCGCGGCTGATCGAACACAGCGGAACAGAGTTACCGTGGAGGGCTGAAGATCCGTATATAGCAGGAGCCACGCGCATTAATTGTTGAGTAAGCTGGAGGTCTGCAGAGGCCATGCGCATTAATTATTAAGTAAGCCGAAGATTTGCAGGGGCCGTGCGGATTAATTATTGGCGGCGGTAGCAGGGCATGGTCCCTGGTTGATATGTCGTGGCGTGGCCGGCAAGTAAAGCATGGTGTGGTGAGGCTGTTGCAGGGCATGGCCGCAGCATGTGGACGACGAAGTCAGCCTTCTAAGGTCAGCTAGGCCTTCTGTGATTAGCCTTCTGTGCTCGGCCTTCTGAGCTCAGTCTTCCGGCCTTGGCCTTCTGAGCTCGGCAGCCTACATGAGCTCGGCAGCCTTCTGAGCTTGGCAGCCTGCATGAGCTCGGCAGCCTGCATGAGCTCGGTCTTTTGGCCTCGGCCTTCTGAGCTCGGCAGCCTGCATGAGCTTGGCAGCCTTCTGAGCTCGGCAGCCTGCATGAGCTTGGTAGCCTTCTGAGCTAAGTAGCCTGCATGAGCTCGGCAGTCTTCTGAGCTTGGCAGCCAGCATGAGCTCGGCCTGGATAAGCTCGGCAGCCTTCTGTGCTCAGCCTTCTGAGCTCGGCAGTCTTCTGAGCTCGGCAGCCTGCATGAGCTCGACTTGCATGAGCTCGGCAGTCTTCTGAGCTCGGCAGCCTGCATGAACTCGGCAGCCTGCATGAGCTCGGCAGCCTTCGGAGCTCAGCAGCCTGCATGAGCTCAGCTTAGATGAGCTTGGCAGCCTTCTGAGCTCGGCAGCATGCATGAGCTCGGCCTGGATGAGCTCGACAGCCTTCTGTGCTCGGCCTTCGGAACTCGGCAGCCTGCATGAGCTCGGCCTGGATGAGCTCGGCAGCCTTCGGAGCTCGGCAGTCTTTGGAGTTCGGCCGCCTACATGAGCTCGGCCTGGATGAGCTCGGCAGCCTGCATGAGCTCGGCCTGCATAAGCTCGACCTTGCTGTCGGATTTGGATGCTTTAATTGTACTTGTGGGATGGTCCATTTTTTTCCCCAACACCACCATATGCAAAGCTCATGCCATATGGAAGCAACTTGATGCCAACCTTTCAATCCTTGTAAAGAATAGGGGATCCGGTTCACATAAATGAAGCTGCCACACCATGTGGGAACTACAGTAGTAAAACATTGTACTAGAATTGCACTTAGACATGCTTTTTGTTCATTAAAGGCATCCAACAGAGTTTTGTAGATACATGCATTGGACGTAGAGATAAGAGAACAAACTATATCCTAACATAAGAAGTTAATTTTGAAAATCTATGGATATAGTATAGATGTATATATAGTGATAGTGATAGACTGAGCCATGAGAACAAATCAGGTGAAAAGTAGAGATCTTTGCCTGATGTAATCTTAGCACTGCCCAAGGGAAGGAAAAGTACAAATCATAAGATGGGAAAAGAGGCAGATAACTTTGCCGAGAAAAGAAATAGAACGTTATAAAAATATTTGCGAAGGATACCCATTTAAACTATACTATGATAAAGGAATGCAAATGTTTTTCTAGAAAGAAATAACTTTTGGGTACGAGAAAAAGCGCGCTTAAGAAGGGAGCAAAAGAAAAAGATCAAAGATACTGACCAGCATAATCGGTGGGGATTCTTCCGTCAGAGAATCTACCGGCTGGCCTCTTAGGGAACATAATGCCATATGGTTCACACATTGGCGTGCGATCTCCCTCCAAGGTTTCCCAATGTTCTTCATATCGGCATATGAATCACCAATAACAAAAAGCTTCCAATGGTGATGCCCATCGCTTCCACACTTTTCAGTCTGGCTACAACCATAAATCTTGGTCCCTACAATATAATAGACGAAAAAGAACCTAGAAATTATGCTCATTAGACACTTGTGAGTCAAGTATGACCTCTTATATTTTCTTTCATATGCCCTTATATTCTTGTACACTTGGATAGGTCCGGAGGTGGTCCGGGCGGGGGGCTTGTGATGGTGAAAAATGTGGATTTGGCCTTCGATCTTGCTCCAGCATAATTTTTGGTGCATCCCTAGCATCTCCTCCAACTCGGTGCTACTTGACTAATTCCATTCCTCCATTAAGATTTTTGGTTGTTAAATTTGATATAGAGGATACCAAAGTCATGTTGCCATAGAGTAGTACATTTCTACCTCTCCTAGTTTTAAAAAAAACATGAAAAAAATAAAGTCCATTTTTTTCTGGAAAATCTTTTATTTTTGTAAGTTGTAAAGTTATTTTTGAGTGCATAAAAGCATAGCAATTAAACCCAGATTGTGTTGACCGGTCAAACAAGAAAATTGGTGAACTAGTCACTAGCTAGTTCAATTTTGTAATGGGTAGGGCTGGAAATGGGTTCAGGCTGGGCCGACTTTGGGTCGGTCTTCGGACTATGCCCAAAAGAGTTCAGACCAATTTTGGGCTTAAATATAGAGCCTATTTGTTTGTTGGACCGGATACAGGTAAGTCATCGGCCCTGCCCGGATCTAGCCCGAGTTTGAGCCCGAATCAATTTATTTTTATGTATCAATTTATTTATTTGTATGTTATAATTTAGAGAAAATTATGAAGAAGTAAAGGATAAATTAAAATGGGTTGAGCTCAGAATAATATATTATGTAACTTGTATTATAGAAGAGAGCCTAATTTCTAACTAGCTCATTTACTTATGAAGCAATTTATGAAATATTAAATTTCACTCAGGTTCGGGTTGGATCTATTGTTGGCCCAAACAAGTAATTCGGGCCAGCCCAATTAGGTTCGAGCCAGGCTCAGGTTTGGGCTCGAGTCGGGCTCTGGTCTGAATTACCCAAAAATTTTCAGACCTAAGACAGACCTACAGCCCAAAAAAAAACATTCGGGTCGTGTTTGGGTAGGGGCATAGCTCACTTCAACCCTAGTAATGGGATTGCAAATGCATTTGGATCGGTCAAAGACCACCTATCTGGCTAGTTTTTGGAAAAAAGCTAGTGAACCAAGGGGAGATAAGTCAAGAGGACCGATTTCTTATATACAAATGGTAGTGCTGAAACTAAGATTCGAACTAAAGATGAATAAGGCAAATCCTCGTATTTCCACCATTCTGAGGCCAAAGGCGGCAGCCATGGCGGCCACCACCCCCATCACCACCTTCTCCTCCTCCGCCCCTACTTCTCCTCCCCCCGCCTTTGGTTGCCTCCTCCTTCCCCTGCCTGGCCTTCACTATGGGCGTCGTGGCTCTGAAGCTTGGTCCATGATCCAGAAGATCTTCATACTGGTGCTCAACTCCACCATGATAGAAGGCAACAACTTGTCCTGGGTCAAGTCCGAGGGGGACTGCCACACCAAAGGCGAGAGAGTTGTCATTGTCGAATCTGAGAAGGTCGACATGGAAGTTGACCTTCTGTGACATCATCTTTGCACTGTCAAAATCCTCGAGTGCAAGACCATCCCCATCAATGTTGAGAATTTGAAAAATCTGAAAAAGAGATTGAAATAGTAGAATTTCCAGACTACGAAGGCTCAGGTCATAGAAGGACTCAGTTTCCTTAACCTCTGCATACATGAATCACAAAATAACCGAGGTCTAGAAGGAAAAAAACCTTCTTTGATATACTAGAAACGTTGATGCAGGTTTGGAGGCTTGAGATGAATTTTAGTGTGACATAGCTAAATATTAAATTACTCTATGCAAAAATTAAACCAGAAGCACTTATAAGAGAGCTACAAGTTTAAAACCAAAAAAATCTAGGCTAAGGATGGTAAATGACTAGGAGGATGACTGGCAACTTATCAAGTAGTTACTAGGTGGCTTTGTCATTGCTGGAATCCACCAAGTTCTTTTGAAGCGTGCCACAACCAAGAACTCCACCAATTGATCATGTCACTCTCCTTCAAGCTCACCAGCTTGCACAAAGTTCATCTTATAAGAAAAAAAAATGTGCAACACCAGTTTAGTGTACTCGAAAGAAAGAAGCTTCATTGATACTAGAAAATTGTGTACATATAAGAGGTATTTAGGGGCTCTAGGGCCTATTATGTTGATAAAGATGAATGGGTTGGTGCAAGGAGAGTTCAATTAAGTCTCAAATAACTTGCAATTAAGCAATCTAGAAAAATTTTTCCATCTTATAAGCATGTTGGATGAGGAAAATAATCTGATAATAAGGTTCCTACCATCACAATAGTCTAAGAAAATACTAATTTACAATCAAAGAACTTCCTCTTTGACTTGGACTTGAATTGGTATGACTTTGGAGTCATCTAGGACTCGAACTCGTTGTGATGAAATACTTTCTTCCATCAGAGATAGTATGATATTAAGGGGATGGCCTTTCAAAAAATCTGATGCCATAGGTTATACCATTAAATTTTTGGCTCTAGATTGCATGAACACTACTTTAGGTATTCAACCATAACTTCATTCTATGTCCAATTAGGATGATTCCAAGTGGCGTTGGAAACTTCTTGGATGCCAGACACAACAAAAGTGGTTTAAGCTTCAAATAATTTATTCCGTGCTAACCATATCCAATCTTTCATATTGATGTGCATAGGACTCTTTCCAAAGCTATGACTTGACCTAATATTATCCAATCTTACAAAATTTATGCTCATTAGATCTTTTATACTTTCTTTCTCATGCCTTGGATCGATCAGGAAGTCCTTTGAGGACCTTGTGATAGTGAACGGTGTGGATTTGGTAGCAATCTTATTCCAGCATAACTTCTGGTGCACCGATCCCTGCTATCTTCCTCCAACTTGATGATACTTGACTAATTCCATTATTTCAATAAGATTTTTGATCACTAAATCTGATTTGTGGGGACCAAAGTCATCTTGCCATAGAGTCCTGCATTTCTAACTTGTATACAAGAGACTTCTCATTGTGTCTTGATCTGTGTCTTAAAGATTTTTCTCCTCATAGGGGCCCTATGTGCTGACAACCCATTAAGTTATCTCAATTCATGTTAGCAACCTACTTATATTATAAAGTTGTACTCCTTTCCTCTTTTGACATTTTGAATCTTTCAAAAAAAAAAAAAAAGAGGGGCTCCTGGAATTCCCTCTCCTTTTGCCTCAAAAAAAAAAAAAAAAAAAAAAGTAAGATGAAGACTTTTTTTTAGATTTTTTTTTATTCTTCATAAGTTGCATAATTATTTTGGAGCACATAGAAGCACAATTATTAAACAAGGATTAGTTCGACCAGTTAGGCTAGAAAACTGGTGAATTAGGCCCCTCGCTAATTCAATTTTGTAATGGGACTAGGAATGTGCTTGGGCCAGTCAAAGACTGCCGATCCGATCAATGTTTATAAAACAATCTAGTGAAACAAGCGGATAGAAATAAACCAGCGAGTCAGGTTCTTGATGAGTTGGGTTTCATAAATACAAAAAAGTAGTGTTAAAATTAGGACTCAAACTAAAGAAGTATGAGAAAAAATCGATCCTCTCAAGAAGAGCACCTTCACCTATTAACATTTTACTAAAATAATTTATGATACTTATTTGTCATTGGTTGAAGCTATTTAAATAGGTTTTGATATTTTGTGATTAGTTATTTTCAAAATAGAATAAAACCGATTCATTTTCTTTGGTAGAAAACATAATATAAATTCTCATTTTATTTTTTGATATTTCATTTAGGTTTTAAGCTTCATAATTTTAAAATATCAATAAATTCCATGTACCTTTTATCTTATTTATATTTTTAAAAAATTTAAAAATTAAATAGTTCAAGATTATTTTAGCATAGAAAATTAGCCGTACTTATACTTATTTATTTTAGATTAGATCTATTTTTAGATATTTTTATATTTTTAAATATACATTTTATATATGTGTTCAATTTCAAGAATCATTTCTCGGCATGTGGCGTATGCCCTTTATCCTCTCTTTTTTTCTTTTGCTAAAGCAGATGTATCATACACGACGAATAGAAATACAACCAACAAAGTCAAAAAATAATACATTCCGGAGTACTCGGGATAAATCCTTCTTTTCCAACCAAAGAGTCTCTCTAGAATGGTTAGCCAATCTGCTGCTCTATTGATCTTATGATATACATGCTATCCATGGGCATGAGTTGGCTATCGCACCCGGAATCTAATTGATGATCGTCGTCGAATCGCACCCCCGAGCGCAACGGGTGCCCTTTAGCCCCTTCGCGCTTCTCTGAATCTAATTGATGATCGTCGTCGAATCGCACCCCCGAGTACTACAGCGCAACGGGTGCTCTTTAGCCTCTTCATCCGCAGCGTTCGATTCCATTTATCTATTCTCCGCACGGCGATCCCCAGGATGGTGAAGCTCCATACCTGCGTCGATACAATCGATGAATCCGCCATACTAACAAACGTAACCTCGCCTCGTCTTCTCCGCCGCCCTCGTTGCCCTTCTCTCTTTACATCCAAAGCCGATACCAAAGCAGCCAATATGTTCCAATTTCCAAACTTCCCCTAGCCCAGCGTCGTCGCTTTTCGGACCCTTGGAAGCTGAAGCTTGCAGCCATGGCGGCCACCTCCTCCTCCGCCGCCCCCTTCATCTCCTCCTCCTCCTCCGCTCGCCGCCTTCTCCCCCTCCCCGTCCGCCGCGTCGCTCCGTCCCTCCGCCGCCGGATCCCGGCCGTCCGGGCCAAGATCCGGGAGATCTTCATGCCGGCGCTCAGTTCCACCATGACGGAGGGCAAGATCGTGTCCTGGGTCAAGGCCGAGGGCGACCGCCTCTCCAAGGGCGAGAGCGTCGTCGTCGTCGAGTCCGACAAGGCTGACATGGACGTCGAGACCTTCTACGACGGCATCCTCGCCGCCATCGTTGTCCCCGAGGGCGAGACCGCCCCCGTCGGCGCCCCCATCGGCCTCCTCGCCGAGTCCGAGGACGAGGTCCCCCTCGCCAAGGCCCAGGCCCAGTCCCAGTCGCAGGCCCAGTCCCACTCCTCTCCTCCTTCTCCTCCTCCCCCTCCTCCTTCCGATCCCGCTCCTTCCCCAGCTCCGATGGCGGCGGCAAAGGCGGAGGCGGAGGGCCCGAGGAAGGCCGTGTCCACGCCCTATGCCAAGAAGCTCGCCAAGCAGCATAAGGTCGACATCGAGAAGGTGGTCGGGACCGGGCCTTATGGGAGGATTACTCCCGCCGATGTCGAGGCCGCTGCTGGGATCCAGCCCAAGAAGCCTATTGCTCCGGCTCCAACTTCAGCTCCTGCTGCAACTCCAGTTACTCCTTCTCCGGCTCCAAGTGCTGCTACTTCTACTGCTACCAAAGCTTCTGCGGCTCCTCTGCCACCAATTCCAGGTTCGACTGTTGTTCCCTTCACCGCGATGCAGGCCGCTGTGTCCAGGAATATGGTGGACAGCCTCTCAGTACCGACCTTCCGTGTCGGCTACCCTGTGATGACCGATGCCCTTGATGCTCTCTATGAAAAGGTATATTTTTTTGTCATTTTTGATGCTTTCTCTTACTTTCTTTTCCATGTTTTATCAATCGAGAATTTAATTTAATAATTTTTCCGATTGTTCACAATGAAATCTTCGAATCTTGATTCCTTTTGCCGTATAGTTGAGGTTTAAATTTGTAACTCAGTTGATGATGTAATTAAAATGATAATTTACCCTTTTCTTCTTGTGTTAATTTGGCTTTGTAAAATTGCTTACTGATGTTGGCAATGCTTTTAGATCAAGTCGAAGGGAGTCACCATGACCGTACTGTTGGCCAAGGCTGCAGCAATGGCACTCGCACAGCATCCAGTTGTGAATGCCACCTGCAAGGATGGGAAGAGTTTCTCTTACAATAGCAGCATTAACATTGCAGTGGCTGTGGCAATTGATGGTGGACTCATAACTCCTGTTCTCCAAGATGCAGATAAGGTCCATAAAATGCTTTATAAAGTGACTGTTGCATAACTTTCTTTTTTTAAAGTAATGTGCAATTAATTAAGTATTATCTCCCTGCAGTTGGATATTTACCTTCTGTCTCAAAGATGGAAGGAGCTTGTAAGCAAGGCTCGTTCTAAGCAGCTTTCGCCGAATGAGTACAATTCAGGTTCGCATCTGATTAATGTCTCTTGATTTTGACATCTTAGTTCTGTATGGATGGTCACTGCTAATTGAGTTGTGATGTTTTCCAGGAACATTTACTTTATCAAATTTGGGTATGTTTGGTGTGGACAGGTTTGATGCTATCCTTCCTCCTGGTCAGGTGGGTTTTATAAGTCATGACTCAGTTGTTATGATTTTTGTGTCTTGACTGGCACTGTATTAACTTGATTCACTTGTGTGCAGGGAGCTATCATGGCTGTGGGAGCTTCAAAACCTTCTGTTGTTGCTGACAGAGATGGTTTCTTTGCTGTTAAGAATAAAATGCTGGTAAGTTCAGTTTGGTTTTTCGTACCCTATTTGCATCAATACTTTCAGGTGGCGGTATGTTCTGGCTATAGAACATAGAATGCCTCCAATATGCTCTCCAGTTTCAGAAAAGTAACTAATTCATCTGCACTGCAAACATATAGTAGTTTTCAGTTCTCATATTTTTTTCTTACAATTCTAATTTTACATTAATAAAGTTTTCATTATTTCTTAATCTCTCACTTGATAGTAGGATGTGAATAGATCAGATTTTGGTTGGTTACAGTAATATCCAAATCTAGAACCAGTAAACTATTTGATTTCAGGATACGTTGGACATCTAAGTGGATACAACAACCTTATTTTTTTTCCATTATACTTTTTCATACTATCCTTATTTTCAGCATAAACAATCTTGTAGGCTGTCTGGCATCATTTTCACTCTTCTTTTTAAAAAAGTTTGGAAACAGAAAATCTAACTCCCATCTTTTTTAGATTTCTGAATGTGGATACCATGTTTGGTTTCACTATTTTTTTTAACACCAATTGCTGCCCCCATCTTCTCCTCCTCCACCCCCCGCCTCCTCCTCCTCCGCCGCCCATGCCTCTTCCTCCTTTTCCGCCCCACACATCCTCCTCATTATCTACCCCCATCCTCCTTCTTTGCCCCCACCTCCTCCTCCATCTCCCATCTCATCCTTCTCCGCCCCCATCTTCTCCTTTCCATCCCCCACCTTCTCCTCATTCTCCGCCCCCACCTCCTTTTCCTTCATTGCTCGCTGCCCCCTCCTCTTTCTCCACCCCTAGCCCCCTCGTCGGTCGGGGAGAGGTTGAAGGCATGGTGAATGGTGGCGGCAATGAACGAGGCAGTGCCAATGTGTAGGCTGTGGCTATCTCAAGCCGTCATGGGCAAAGATCATGTGGAGATTGGATGGAGGGGATGGGAGAGGGGTGAAAACCCATTTTTAAAAGAAGTGGAAATGGAAATTTTTACTTTCACTATTTCAGAAATAATGGAAGTTAGAAAAAAAACAGAAATGGGATAACCAAGCATATTTTCTGCATCAGATTCTGTCTTTTTGTTTTTTTTTTTTGAAAAAAAAGGTACCAAACAGGCTTGTAATTTTGAATGTATTTACTGTTATGACCTGGATCATTTGACTCCACTAGGAATAGGTCATCACAAACTTTTATAAAACTTATAGGTTCCATTTATCCTAAATTTGATCAAGAAGATGTTATCTTGTAATAAATTGACATGCTTAGTGGAAATGTGAAGTGCATATTTTCATTAATATGAATTTCAGCATATTTTCATAAACATGAATTTCAATGGACAGATTATTATATATGAATGCCTATAAATTATTATCGTATCATTTATTGGATAGTTATTTGGACCTGCCCATCCCCAAATCTGGTCATTAAGCCAATTAGGTCTAGTTTAAGGATATAAACTCAGTTTTCTAACAGAAAGGTTGGTTATAGGATTACTGGATGTTATTCATAGTCGTACTTGTAGCATACTTTGAGGATCTTAAGGATTGGGAAGTGAAGTAAATGCTTTTTGATGTCAAGTTCTATGCCTGTTTTTCAGCAATATAAGTTGAACTGCTGAAACGATCAAACTATAGGAGAGGGATTTTAGATTATTTTTAAAAAGTTCATATAATTTTCATATTCATGACAAAAATATGTACATTATTGCCTACAGTGATGGGTGGTTTAGAATGTTGGGCAATAAAAAAGGGTCCAATCATGTGCAATGAGCTTGGTATAGGTGGAGACATTAAAGGTGAATGGATCGAAATAACAGGAAGGATAGGTTGAGGAATGAATTTTGAATGTGGATCTTTGTTCTCTGCCCATATTATGTTAGCCATATTTGTTAGCTCCTAGGTGTGCATTTTTAAATCATCTCCTTAGGTGTTTTTCTACGTTTATAATCATTATGCATGCTGATCACTATGCGATTCATGATTTGCATTTTGCATTCACATAGGAAAATTGCATATTTCCTTGGCTAAGTACAAGAAATGTTATTGGTGAACAACTCTTTTTCTTAAGTTTCCTTTTTCCTCAGATTGAGATGGTAAAGATTTTCTTAGATTGGATATTTTTCTATCAAGAACTCATGTATAATCTTAAAGTTGTCACATGTTCTTGATGCTTTTCAAATTGACCTGTTAGCAAGGAGGAGTAAATTAGTAGATCATTTGTTGGAATTTGTAGGGTTTTTCTTTGAAGATGAATTCATTTAGATTTTTCTTTTAAAATATTTTCTATATTTCCATTATGCAATACAAAGTGCTTAACATGCCTAAAAAGATAATATTTTGGAGCATTATTCTATGGAGGTTAAATGTTGAATTTATGAAAACATGTATAAATCTGTTTGATGTTCGTAAGGGCTCTTGGATGGTTTAAACCACCTTTACTAAATAGCCAACACCCATTTTAAAATATATGAAATTTACATTTTTCAATTGTATTTTAATGATATTAGATTCTCATGAAACATGTTTAAATAATGGCAAGTTTTCTTCTCTTAGTCTTGCATCAAATTTCCTTGATAGAGCACTCTATGAACACATGCTAGAGTGTTACACTTCTAGCTAATCTAAAGCATAATACTTCACTTTGTGAGTGCTATAAACTATTAATGTCCTGGCCAAGTGTACAAAAATGTGAGGATTCTAGAATTCCTAAGGGTCTCTTTGGGAGATCCAGTAAGATTGGCTAGATTTGTTATAGGAATCAGGCTTGTTAGCCTGCTCAGCTTCTTTTTTTCTAAAGGCCTACTCTTGGCCTAAATCCCATCTTTGGGCCCATTGGACTGCAGGATAAAAAAAAGACCTATGGAGGTCTTTTTCTTTCTTCCACGGGATTTGGGATAGAGAGGGATCAGCTTGATATAGGCCTTATTTAGATAAGCTGTGTAATCCATGATCTAATAGGAATTCTGGGCCAATTCTGCTGGATTTCTCAAATAGGCCCTAAAAGGTAAAAATATTGAAGTGGCACTCTAAGGTGGAGTTTGTTATGCCCATTACTTTAGAGCAACATTCTGTGTGGAATTAATGTTATTTTTACATATACTTTGGTCTGTATTTGCTATTTCATTCTCCATGATTTTTTGTCTTTCTACCAAATCATTTTTTTTTTTTTTTTGGGGGGGGGGGGGGGGGGGGG